>PVKE010014429.1:0-34982 GCA_004027555.1 Craseonycteris thonglongyai
GGGTGGTGGGCACATAATGCGATGCATGGGTGATGTGATGTGGAGTTGTACATCTGTAAACTATCTAATTGTTACCAACCAATGTCACCACATTAAATTTAACAATTGAAAAAAAGAAAGAAAGAAAACTGAGGTAGAGGTCTTAAGTCACTTGCAAATAGAGAATGACTGAAGCTGGACTTGAACCCACAGTAGTCTAAATCTATTCACCAGATGGGAAAGAGGGAACAGGGCCTGCTGGAAAGAAGGAACAGCCCAGTAAAAAGCAGAGGCAAGGAAGCATGTGTTCAGAGAATAGGGAACAGTTTGCTGGGCCCAAAGTGTCAAGAGACCATGGGGACCAGACTCTGCGGGTCTTGAGTGCCGTACGGAGGTCCTGACCTTGTCAGGTGGAAGAATTGGTCACTCCTCGGGGATAGTACTGTATTTTCCGGCGTATAAGATGACCGGGCGTATAAGACGACCCCCTAATTTTACAGTTAAAACATAGGTTTAGGCATATATTCGCTGTATAAGACTACAGCCTCGGAAGTGGGGGGTCGTCTTATACAGCGAATATAGGCCTAAACCTATGTTTTAACTGTAAAATTAGGGGGTCGTCTTATACGCCCGGTCGTCTTATATGCCGGAAAATATGGCATGATCAATCTAGTGTCTGCTTATATAACAATGTTGCACAACTTGCATGGACCTCCATGACTTTTTCAAGGGCAACAATATATTTAAAGGTGTTTTTATCCCTCCTGCTTTGCTCTCGCACACATTGAACTCTGGTTATGTTGGTACTGTTTTAAGTCTTGCCATGGAATTAGGAAAACCATCTTTGGTATATAGATGCCTTTTGCTGGCATATTCAAGGCACAGTGTGGTTTCAGATTAGCAAAGACACTCCACTGGAACACTCTCAAGAACCAATGAGTTTCTTTCCCTCGTATTTTCAGATCAGTGGTAACTTACTTAACATTCTGGTCCTGGAGTATTTCTGTGATAGGTCAGCCGGTTTCAATACTATTTTTCTGTCTCAACCAATGTCCAGAATCTGGGTTTGATGAAATGTTATAATGCACATGAAATGAGTCAGGAAAGTAACACATTTTCTTGCCTTATTTTTGCTTGTGTAACTTGGAGATATTTCATACTTTGAGACTGAGATTTGAAATACTTTATGGTCTCAGGTGATATTAACTGATCTCAGGTCTTGGGAAAAGCTTTTAACTTTTAAGATTGTTCACTGGAGAGCCAGAAAAGGCCAGCAGGCCTCTCCCTGTTTATGGGTGATGGGCTACAGAGCCCCTGAACGTTTGTTCTCAGATTCTGCAGCCTCAAAGGCAGTATCTGGGTGGCTAGTGCTAATGGATTCCTGCTTTTAGGGATAATAATAAAACTCAGTTACAACTTGTGCAGAAGCACCCATGTGTGTCAGCCCCGTCTGCACAGTTAAGTTGGAGCATAATAAATTCAGACTTTGACAAATTTCTTTTCCTACAACTTTCTTCTTTTAGTCAGTTTTACAGTGATTCCAGATCAATTCTAGGTGCTGCTCAAGCTAATATCATCCAATCCATGTACATAGTTCCTTACATTTCACAGCATGAATCTCATATCCTTCTGGTGCAGTTCTCATTCAGTGTTTTTTCCTTTGTCCATGCTCTCCAGATCATCCTGGTTCTGTGCTTATTCATCCCACAGTGACTCCCCAGTCCTCCCAAGAAGGGCAGGATTATCATTTTGAAGAGACAGAGGCATGAAGCACGTGAAGACCTTACTAGTAGCTGCATAAGCTGGCGCTGGGACGCCTTCCGGCAGAGTCTCCTAAGCCTGATTACCTCTTCAGGGTTCCGTTGCTCCAGTCTCGGTTGTGGCTTCATTGTGTTTAGTTTCTTTAAAGGAAAACTTCGCCTCCTCATGATAGTTTTACAACACTTAAAATTTTATGTTCAATACATTTTTCAAAATCATTTCAATATTTGATCCCAGTTTTTGTTATAATCAGTTCACATCTGCGCTTTATCTAACCTTTTTAATTTTGTCCATGACCATCCTACATTGCAGGCTTCTCAACCAGATGAGTTGACCATTGAGGAACATGAGGTGTTAGAAGTGATTGAAGATGGAGATATGGAAGACTGGGTAAAGGTATATTCCTTTGCTCATATCACCCCTTCTTGTGACATTTTAGGACTTTGTTTTGGTTCTTGCTATGCTCTATCCAGAATGTATGTGCAAACCTGTTTTGTCACATGTCTTTCCCTCAGGCTCGAAATAAAGTCGGCCAAGTCGGTTATGTGCCAGAAAAGTACCTACAGTTCCCCACCTCGAGCAGTCTACTGAGCATGCTGCAGTCCTTGGCTGCTTTGGACAGTCGGTCCCACACATCCAGCAACTCCACGGAGGCCGAGCTCGTTTCAGGCAGCCTCAACGGAGACGCCAGTGGTAAAGACTGAAACGGGCACTCTTTATTTGGGCACGTTTGGCCTAAACTGTATTACTCTGGAGTCAGCCCTCAGTAGGTTAAAAAGCACAACTTTATTGCCATTCTAGAACATGTTTTTTTTTATTTGGTCACATGTGTCCTCTATAGTAGAACCCGAAAGTTGATCTTCAGTGAATAAAAAGTTACAGCTTTACTCTTATTCTGTACAGTGCTCTGAGTTGTCACATGAGCATAGGGGTGGTCACAAAAGTAACCTGGCTGTCTTTGTTCTTACTGCATTTTTCCTCTCCCATGCTACCTAGTCTGTTTTGTGAAAGCACTTTATGACTACGAGGGCCAGACAGATGATGAATTATCTTTTCCTGAGGGAGCAATCATCCGAATCTTGAACAAAGAAAACCAGGATGACGATGGCTTCTGGGAAGGGGAATTCAATGGGCAGATTGGAGTTTTCCCATCGGTGCTAGTGGAAGAACTTCCAGCCTCAGAAAATGGTGACACTCCACGGATGAGAGAGATTCAGGTACATGAGAGAGAAAGCAGAATTAAAAGAGATTGAAAGACATTGATTCCCAAGGGGCCCGTTGACCATGCAAAAATCGTCTGTGGTCTCAGCCTCACCCTCCTCACTCCATTCTCGGCCACCATGTTTCTGCGAAACTGAGTTTAGAAAAGCAGGACCGCACAGTCAGGCCCTTGTGTGATGGCTCTATTACACCTCTGCTCTTCCACATTCTGTTCTCTGAATCAGTTAACCAAAATGTGAGCTGTATGTGACGTGCAAACAGTGGTTTGGTGGAGAGACAGAAACAAACCGGAGAGGGAATGCATTGTCTCTGTGGTTAGTTTCTGTAGTAAAAATATTATTAATAGCTTGCTCTTTCTCTTCCTCACTCTCAGAGCTCCCTGTCCATCCCAGGCCATGCCTGTCTGTTTCAGAGAACTGATGAGCCTGCCAGGGCCCCATTATCGTCATATGACCCTAGGCTTAGCTCATCATAGCAAAACTTGCCTCTACAGGAATCCCTTGATTTGGATCTGTCACAGTGGGCCTGACAAGTCCCGGACCATAAGGAACATGCCTGCCCATCACGTGTGTGTGGTATTATGACCACTTAGCCTGACATTTACGAAACCTAGGGAAGTCAGAAACTCAGCCAATTATTTTATCTCCACAAAAAAATACAACTTGTCCCAGCTTTTCCCTACTGAATTAATTATTTTGGCATGTTTTCAATAAAACTTTATGGAATTGTTTGACTTGATAACTGTTTAAGATTAAACTGTAATGAATGCGGGGAGATCTTTGTGGGAAAAGTTAAATGCAACACAAAATCAGGGTTCAGGGTAGTTCTTCTAGGCTCGTGCACTTCTCATGAGGCTGACAAAAATGTCATCAGTCAGACCTGAGCTCCAGAGAAAAGTAACATGTCCAGAGTAGTCAGGAAAGCCACCTAGTGTCTGCTTCCTGAGGTGAGCACTTTGTAACCTCTTTTCTCTTTGCGTCAGATCTCTCCTTCCCCCAAGCCACCCAGCTCCCTGCCTCCACTGCCGCTGTATGACCAGCCTCCCAACAGCCCTTACCCCAGCCCAGACAAGAGGAGCTCCCAGTACTTTCCCCACTCTCCTTCAACAAACGGTAAGAGTTCTCCTGGGCTTGGGTCAAAATGCATTTCCATTCAGAAATCCACTTGTTCGCCTGAAGAGCAAACAGATCTGCATTGGAATTTTTATTGCTCAACAACACAAATAAAATGAGCTTCTTTGGTTCCCTCCCTTAGAAAATAGTTTCCATGCTGAGTCACCAGGATTCTCACGGGTGCCAAGGCATGCTCCAGAGACCTCATATGGGAAACTGCGACCTGTAAGTCTCTTACCACGCAGTTATAAAATGCACAGTTCTTCCAAACTGAAAGTTAGAAATTAGTGCTTCCTGTGTTGTTAGTAACTCCCCATGCAAGGGTAAGATAGGTTTAGGAAGATAAAAAGAGCTCTTGAGGGGAAGCCGGGATGGCTCAGTGGGTTAAGCGCTTACTTTGCAGGCCCAGGGACTGAGGATCGAATCCTGGCCCTGGCCCATGCGGACCCATATGCTGAACTGGGGAGTTCCCCCAGGTCAGTTTTCATTGGGGTGAGACCCCGGCCCAGTTCCTGCCCTGTGCAACCCCATGCCCACCTGTAGAATGAAACTATGTGGAAAAAACCAATGATGTGCAACTATGGAGACTGTTCTGGGCCCTCCCCCTTCTCTCTGTCTCTGTCTCTCTCTCTCTCTCTCTCTCTCTCTCTCTCTCTCTCTCTGTCAAAAACAAAAAAATAAATCTTTAAAACAGCTCTTAAGAAAGACTATGAAAATCAACACATCTTGGAAGGTCTAGTCTACACTGGCACTTTTTTCTGAGTCATGGTGAAATGCAAGATGATAGTTATGAAAATATTTGAATTATAGGCGATGTTGGGACAGCTCAGCAGGTTGAGCGCTTGTCTTGCAACTGCCAGGTCCTGGGATCAAATCCTGCCTCGACTCCTGCAAACCCATGCACTGAACCGCAGCATAGCTGTAACTGCCAGGATGGTGGTGAAGGTTCTCACCTCCCATGTGAGAGGCCCCCAGTTCAGTTCCTGACCCACCCATGTGGCCCCACATCCACCTGTGTGGAATGAAACCATGTCACAACTAATGATGTGCAACTATGGAGACTGCTCTGGGCCCTCCCCTCTTCTCTCTCTCTCACCTTCTCTCAAACAATAAATCCTTAAAAGAAACTATAACAAGCTCTTTGAGTATTGAAGTGGTCTGATTATGAAACAGAAGCACTTTTTTCCAGCAAGCATTTATTGAGACCCTACTTTTTAAAAAGGCTTATGATGGCTTAAGAGGGCTTTGATGGACACTGAGATGAAGTAATATATACTTCATGCCCTTTTGAGGTTTGGAAGCTTCTGTTGTCAAGGAGAATATATTCTTACAAATAATCAACCCCACTTGCTCCTCACTCCACTGCCTGCCATCAGCTACACCCTGCCCTCCTGTGACACAGCTCTTCCGAGGTCATAACTTTCACATGCCAATCCCAGGCATACTTTGAAGTTTTCTTTTCCTGGACCCCCTTGTCAGCACTGGACACCATTCCTTGATCCACTCACTTCCTTTGGCTTTGTTTATCGAGCAGAGGTGTACTGGGACTTGGTTCTTTATCCTAAATATGATAGGAAGCCATTGTAAAGCTGTAAGCAGGACAGTGATGTGACCAGTTTTGCATTTTTAAAACTCTACTACGGCAGCTGAATGGGGAGTGGATGGAAGCTGGCAGAATGCACATGGAGCCATTAGGAGGCTGGGGCGGTGGTCCACGCAGGTGAAGACGGTGGCAGGGGCTGGTGGGAAGAGTGGCAGTGGAGAGAAGTGGGCCAGTGTGTGTGTTGCACCACCTTTTTCTGGTTCGCTTTCTACCTCTCTCGCCCTTCCAGTTCCTTGACTTTGCAGGCTTCTCTGCCTCTGCTGATGTGCTTCTTAGGAGTCTGTCCATGGCTGCTTCTCTGGATGTCATTAAACTCATTCTCCTGTGTAATCTCTCCTGCTGCCACAGCTTCACTAACCACTTAGTGCATTTGCTGACGTCTCCCAGATTT
Organism: Craseonycteris thonglongyai; assembly: GCA_004027555.1. Lineage (NCBI taxonomy): Eukaryota > Metazoa > Chordata > Mammalia > Chiroptera > Craseonycteridae > Craseonycteris > Craseonycteris thonglongyai. The sequence goes on from PVKE010014429.1 coordinate 6,068, forward strand.
ATTACCCAATCCTATTTTTTCCCTGAGTTTTAGACTTGTGGACACCTCCATGTATCTGAACCAAACTCCAAGAACTCAGCAAACATGAGTTAATTATTCTTTCTACTAGTGTTTTGTCCTCCCACAAATAGTCATCACCATATCCTGCTGTTTCCCGCAGAGACAGCTGTCAGTCTTTCCACTTCTCTATGCCCCACGGCTGGGACCAGTTCAGGCTAATAGCATCTCATTCAGATGACTACAGAAGTCTCCTCAATTGTCTTCTTACCTATATCTTTGCCCACCTCCACTCTTTTCTCCAAACTGTTACCTGAGTCATTTTTTCACTGCTGTTTAAAATCCGCCAGACTCCTCTTTGCCTACAGAATAAAGCTCCGACTTCACAACTTAACCGCAGCCTACCTCTCTAGTCTTCTCTCTTGCAACTCTTCCTTTTAAGACATATTGCAGCGTTTTCAGTTCTCTAAGAATTGCTCTCCTGCTTCCAAATGCAGGCCTGTGCTGTGGATGAGGCTTTTAGGACCACAGTGACTCTTATGCCCATGAGATTCTCAGCCTAGGCAAGAACCCGATTATTGGGTTTCACATTCCATCCAGAACAGTAACTCTTTCTCATTGTGGGAAAGAGTGAAAATGAGGTTGAAAGCACATACTCAGAGCATTTCTGGGACCCCTGGGGTGTCCATGCCCTTGAATAAATGACTAGTTGGGGTGTGGATGCTTCAGGCACTGAATCAGGAAGCTGACTGACAATCTGTGTAATTGTTCCCTGCCCAGGTCCGGGCAGCTCCCCCTCCACCTACACAGAACCACCGAAGACCAGCCGAGAAGATCGAGGATGTGGAAATCACACTGGTGTGATGACGGGTTTGCCCGTCTGTTACTGCTACAATCAAGGCCAGGCTTGGAGTTTGGCCAGTCTTGTTTTTTAGGCACCTTTGCATGATGATGACGCTTGAACAGAGCAAAAGCAGGAGGATTAGATGTGACTAAGTGGCCTGGTGGACTCCTCCGTGTTTTGCATATTTTGTGCCTTTTTTTGTTGTCATTTTCTGTCATCTCTCCTACCATAGCACAAATCCTAGCAAGCCCTCAGAGCAATGGGGGGACTGCCTTCGTGCCTAACAGTGGCTCATTTTCATATGAGACGCAAGACCAGGCCTTGTTCGGGGCACAGTCACAGAGACACGGAGCTTGTGAACTTGTACAGTATGCTACTGTGACCTCAAGGATGTGGCAAAGAGGCTCATCTTTCTCCAAGTGGCTTTTGCTGGTCTGATTGCGTTTAATTAGATGGTGTTGGCTACGTTAAGAGCAGAGGAGGGATTTTAGGAGAGGCTGGCTCCTCCCCAGTTAGTCCCCAGACTGAGAAAGTGGGACCTTGTTGGAAACAAGTGGACTGCCCTGAGCTGAGCGCCAGTTGCATTAATGCACATCTCTTCCACAACTAACAAATTTAAAACAGGAACAGTGTCCTTTGTATTAATATGTATGCCATTCATTTAGTATTAATGAGTTGAGCTAATATGGAGGGGCTGAACTAGTGGCCAAGTCATGTCCAACACCTATACTGATAGAAAGGAGGCTGCAGCTAAAGCAGAAGTGGAGCTTCAGACCTGAATGAGCTGATTTAATGTTCTGCTTTTACTCAAGTATTTTTCATCGTGATTTTTACAGCATATACTCTTCTGCCCAGTATCCTTAGAATCTGAATGTCTAAATAAATTGAAGGACACATACTTGCCTTGTTAAGCTTCTCTGCTGAGGACCCCCTAGACTGTCTTATTCCCAAGCCAGTCACTGGCCCAGACAGCCAAGCTGTGGCTGCAGACCAGTGGCTACCCCCGGTGGAAAATGCAGCTTCCCAGGCCCCACTGATACATTTCCTTGGAAAGAAGAACCTATGGCTCATGGAGGAAACCAGCTTCCTATGAAAAAGAACCAAAGGATTGCGCACCCTCCACAAGTGCAAACTGATGAGGAAAAGACAAGTCCTGCACGACACAGGGAGCCAGGGGTACCTTCTGCGCCCGCCAGCGCGCCCGCAGCAGCAGGTGCACCTTCTGTGCCCGCCAGCATGCCCGTGGCAGCAGGTGCACCATCTGCGCCCGCCGGCACGCCCGCGGCAAGTTCCCGCAGGCCTCTTGCAGCCCCGTACACTTACGGAAGCCAGGGCGTGTGTTGCCTTAGGGACTAAGGAATACTTGTCAGTTGGTTGTTTTATTTTAAGAAATGAAATTTGCAGAATTTAATCTAAAAGTTCTTTTATGCTTTGAAAACTCTCTCTCCTAAGGCGAAAAACTTAGAATGCTCGCCAAGTGTCCCCATGGGATTTTTGACCGAAAGTGCGATCAGAGCCGAAGAAATTTTCAGGTAGTTACTTGTTCACTTCAGTGACAGTGCCCATTGATAAATCTTCTCTGTGATTTGGGGTTTTTTGTTTATTTTTTTTATTTCTTAACCTGTTGATCTACTTGAGGTCTTTTTGTGTTATCAAACTTATTCTTAAGTTTAAAAAAAGGAATTACAAGGTGGTTTTTTAAGATTTTAAAGTTTGCCGACATGATAAACATATTCAGAGCACTTTAAAAATCTTCAGAGTGCATAAAATCAGGTAGTTCTTGCCACCCAGATTTGTATCCTCTCGTTAGCTAGCCAAATTATCCTTGAATCTGTTTTTCACATTCTCAGAGGGTTATTTGAAATTTTTTGTTATATTTTAAAATATTTTTTGGAAGAGCTGCTAATTTAATTTTAAAACAAAGTTGTAAAAACATGCCTCTTTTTTAAAAAGAACCCATCCCTCCAGGACATGTAATCCAGCATCACAGCGCACAGGGTTGGACTCGGAGGGAGTGCCTCTGTGCAGACAGGCTTTCTTTACAGTGGTTGTAAAAAGTTTGTATTTATTATGTACAAAATGTTGAATAATAAAAAAAAAATGGAATTAAGTTTTCTAAGTTTACTTTCCACTGTTCCAAATAGACAATGCTTCTTATAAAGGCACTCCTGGGCCCCTCCTTTTTAACTAGACTACAGATACAGAGAGGGAAATAAATTAATCCATCTGTGGGACAAACAGTCCCTAATGCCACCCACCTGCCAGGTATCATATGCTGGATACAAGAGGTTGTAATGAGTTGTGGTCTTTGCTTTCAGGGTTCTTTCCGGGACAGGGAGGAAGACGGGCACACACATAAGGATAGTACTGTGTAACATGTGCTGGAAGAGGGGAAGACAGTCTACTGAGAGCGCTGACAGGGAACTCTGATTCTGCAGCTGGAGGGGCAAGAGGAAGGTCACTGAAGTCCATTCAGAGATATAACTGCTGGCTTGTAGGAAGTGGGCATTCTGGACTCCTCTGCCCTTTCCTAAACCTCCACTCTGAGGAGTAATGAATAAAGCAAAGGAGATTTCATTTGTCCCAGGTATGAATAGAATATCTTGGTAAAAAGGCTGAGTTCCTCTAGCTGTTAGCCAGTGACACTAAGGACCAGAGTTAAGCATGTTTGGGGAGAGGCCCTGCAGCTCTCCTCTCTCCAGAGCTCTGCACGTCCAGTATGTACAAAGTCTGACAATTAAGTTCGTGAACTCATCCTAGAAAGAGTGCTACATATCTCAGTGCTGACTATCACTAAGGTCACCTTCAAAGTACTCCCCTTGGGAAGCTATGTACTGATGCCAGCACCTAGTCCTCCCTTCAAAGCAATTTGGAACTTTTTTTTTGTAATGGCCACCACAGCCATCATCATATTACCCTTGATGTCCTGAATGTCATCTAAATGTCTTCCTTTCAATATTTCCTTGATCTTCGGGTAAAGAAAAAAGTCTTTAGGGCCAGATCAGGTGTGTAGGGAGGATGTTCCAATACAGTTATTTATGTACTGGCTAAAAACTCCCTCACAGACAGTGCAGTGTGAGCTGGTGCATTGTGATGCAAGAGCCATGAGTTGTTCGCAAAAAGTTCAGGTCATTTCCATCTAACTTTCTCACGCAGCCTTTTCATTACTTCCAAAATCAACTTGGTTGACTGTTTGTCCAGTTGGTACAAATTCATAATAAACAATCCCTCTGGGGGAAGCCGGGATGGCTCAGTGGGTTAAACGCTCGCTTTGCAGCGCTGGGGACCGAGGATCGATTCCCGGCCCCAGCCCATGCGGACCCATGTGCTGAGCTGAGTTGCTCCCCCAGTTCAGTTCTCTCTCTGTCTCTATCTCTCTCCCTCCCTCTCTCTGTCAAAAACAATTAAAAAAAAAATGCCTCTGTTATCGAAAAAGGGTAGCAACATCATTTTGACTCTTGATTGGGACTGACAGAACATTTTTGGTCATGGAGAATTGGCTGACTTCCATTGTGTACTTTGACACTTTGTTTCAGGATTGTATTGGTACACCCATGTTTCATCATCAGTGATAACACAGCCCAAAACATCGTTTTGCCTTTCCAAGAGGTCTTGGCAAACTTTGACTCTCCTTTGCTTTTGTTCATTGGTGAGCTCCTTCAGACCATTTTTACACACACCTTTCTCATGCCAAGATTTTCAGTGAGCATTTTCCTAAGTTTCTTTATGGAAGTTTACTTGGTCAACTATGCTTCTCACAATCAGCCAACAATTTTGACGCACAATTCAACAAATTTCTGCAATGTTTTCATCAGTTCTGTTCATTACTGGCTGCCCTGACCTCTCTTCATGAGTGACACTTTCTCTCCCCTCAGAAACACATTTAATCCATTTGTACACTGCCATTTTCTTCATGGCATTATCCTCACCAACTTGGACTAACATGTCACTGATTTCACTTCCACTCTTGCCAAGTTTAATAAGAAATTGAATGTTTGTTCATTGCTCTAAATCAGGGGTCTCCAAACTTTTCAGCCACGGGCCGCATTAACTATCAAACAGCTGTTTGGGGGCCGACTACACACTCGAGGTCCAAATAAAAAAGAATCAAAACATAAGATGTTGTTTTTAATTATTTAATATTATTTTATTCAGACAAAAAGGTCTCCACGGGCCGGATGAGAGGGCCTCGGGCCCACAGGCCATAGTTTGGAGACCCCTGCTCTAAATCAAGCTCCAACATTCATGCAATGGCACACAAAAAAATGCAACAATAATGAACACCGCTCAGCAAGACACCGCCACGTGTCAACACAAACACAGCTGTGCGACACTGATACACCAAGGTTATGAAACCTTACCAAGTTGTCTGTACATGGACACACAGTGGCAAGTTCACAAACTTAATTGTCAGACCCCATTCTGGACATTTTCTGGGTGTATACACATGGCCTTTTTAAACATTCCTGTAGCGATGAATGTTTAGGTTGTATACCTCCATTTACTATTAGAGTTGAAATTAACATCTTTGTACAGAATTCTTTATAAACTTGTTCCAGTAAAAATATTGAGTACACTTCTAAATATGTAATTTGAGTCAAAAAGCTATGTGCGTAGTTTTTTTAGATTTTACCAAATTAGCCTCCAGAATGATTGTATCCATTGACACTTCCATCAACAGCACAGGAGGCATGGAGTTTGGAGTCTGAAGGCCTAAGTGAAATCCTCAGCGTCTTCACTGGAGACCAGAGAGTAATGCTGTGGATCCAAGGATGCATAAAGTGGGCAGCACAGAGTGGTCACCACAAATACTCTTCACCATCAGCTCTTCCACCTTTGGCATCTTTCTTCAGAACTGGGGTCCTTCCTACTCTTCCAGCCTCGCAGTAACAAAGGGTTGTCCTGGGGCTCAAGGGAAGGAGTATGTGTGAAGGAGCTTTACCATAAATTTGGGAAGTGCTGTCAGTGCACATTAAATAGCAATTCCATCTTCTGCCTCCCTCTGCTAATGAAAGCTGCTCACATTTGAGACTGCTGTTGGCATCAAAAGCCTGGTCTTTGACCAGGGACAAAGTCATAGCTGGATTTTGGCTTCCTATATCACAGGAACTAACTAATATAATCAAGTCAGATTCACAGCCTACCACCTGGATTCCTTTCCTGACCCTCCACCCCAGCCCACGTCTACAAGCCAGAGACACAAGTGAGGTCATCTGGCCACAGTCCTGCCACCACTCAGTGGGTGACCTTTCCCCCAGCTTTAAACCGACTAGAGTAAGATCATTTCCAAAGGTTAATCCAACTCTTACATTCTAGATAGTTCACTTTCTAGATACAGAGTGAGAACATACAAAAAGGTTGCAATATTTGAGAACAGTCTAACAGAGATTCTCAGGATACCCAGAAATTGGAAAGGAAACCCAAGCCACTGGACTGTCCCCTGGGACAAAGCAAACCCTCATCCTCTAGGTTGTGACCATATTCCAGGCTGCACTGTTCACTTCCTGTCCAAGAAGCCCAGCCACAGCTTTTGGTTATGGGGCCAATTACTACCTTTCTCTGAGTGGCCTTATGACAAAATCTGGCTGATCTGAATCTTTGCATTTATTTTGCTCATTATGAAGTTTTTCATGAAAAAAATACAACCAAGTTAACAGAAATTTTAGCTGAGAAAGGGGAGAATTATCAACTATCCCAAAATCCTGCAATTGACACAAGCAGTATACTTCCTCCTAGACTCCCCGTTTGCTGTTACTGCTTGGTCTGCCAAGAACCTGTGAATGCCAAAGAGCATCTCGTTCCTGGACCATTTTCCTGGGTCCCACTGGCCAAAATAACAAATGTATTTTTACCATGTCTTGGAGAAGTCTGGTCTAGGAATCTTTCCCTGGAATATTATCCTGACACAGAACAGAAATAGACCCACATTCCTTCCACACTGTGCTGAACACCTGGCATCCTTCTTGTCACTCACTTGCTCCTGTGAGAAGCAGGCAGGAAAGAGCCAGGTCAAACATCCTGTATTAAGTCCCTCAGCTGCCTCAGTGAGCTACGACCTTAGACTCATCCCTTCACCTTTCTGGGCCTTGCTTTCCGCATCTGTAAAGTGGAAATGAAAAGGCAACACAAACTTCCTAAGATCAGTAGTGTCATACAAGATAACGTACAGATAGCTGAAAATGACTTTGACTAGTGGGTGTGCATCCAGAGGAAGTGGACAGCCTGCACTCATGTGGACTGTCTGAATCTCAGGTCAGTCCACACCTGGTGCCTCCAGGATTCCTTCAGAGAACACCACTATCCGATGACTACTTGTCCTGTCAGCAAACTTACTGCCCACGCCATATACTGGGCACTGGTGACGCAAACTACAAAGGGCTCACGTCTGGTGGAGGAGATGGAACCACCAGATTCGAGCCAGGACAGGGCGGTGACCAAGGGGCAGGAGGAGCCCAGAAAGAGGGTTTAATAGGGTTTCTGTGGTTTCTCCCTCGGGTTTGAGGCTCTAAGGCCCCAGATTGGGCAGGGCAGGCAGAGGAGGCAATACTCACCCCCACAGAACAGCCTGGGAAGGGGCTGGGTCACCTTTGGTGAGGCCCAGAGCCACGGGGCAGGAAGACTCACAGATGGAGAAACTCCTTGCCCTGGGAGATATCGTGATTTGCCCAAGGTCTCAGGAAGACAACTGGGAACAGAAGCTATCTCCAGACCAGGCCAGCCCCTCTCTACAGAACCGGAATCGTTTTCAGGAAAGGGGAACAAAGCCTGGATTCTTCTCCCAGTTCTGCTGTGTGAAGCCCTGGAGTACTCAGTACTAAAATCTGAGTACTGGGGTGGTATTCAGCACCAGGACTCTATCCTCCACCCACCCCCTAGAGACTGCAGAGACTAGAGGTGCAGACTTCCCAGCCCCATCCTGAGTATTTGCCCCGCTCAGCCTTTGCCAACCCTTCTTTCAGGACCACCTCGTTTTCCAGAACACCTTGGCCAGGGCCTGGCTCCTCCAGGAAGCATTTCTTCCAAGTTAAGCTGTGCATGCTCCCTGAGGCATGCTAACTGCACCCCAAGGTGTGCTGTTCGATTCACCTATGAAAAGAAGGCTTAAGGGAAGCGAGTTAAATTATTTCCTGAGCACCTTTTCCAGGTTATCTAAGCTGGTAACAACTTCCTATTCACCTCACTCCTGTGGCCCTGTATGTCTTTCACATCAAGGGACACTAACCCTCCAAGATCAGGCCCAGGGCCCAGAATGGAAAAGATGCAGGGAGATTTAGGTTAAACAAAGTTAGAATCACCCCCTGGCAAGGATCATACCACAGGCCCTGACTAACTGGGAGCCAATTCTCTGACATTTTGTGTTGGTTTTTTTTTTTTAAGTATAATAGGCCATGCCAGGACAGCTCACCAGGTTGAGTGCTTGCTTACAGCCACTAGGTCCCGGGATTGAGTCTGGCCCCAGCCCGTGCAAACCCATATGCTGAACTGGGGCGTGCTTTCCATGTGGCCTCCAGCTCGGTTCCCACCAGGGGCATTCTTCCCATGCCAGAGGCCCCACACCCACCTGTGTGGAATGAAATTGTCACAATTAATGGTGTACACCTGTAGAGACTGCTCTGGGCCCTCCCTGCTTCTGTGTCAAAAAATAAATCTTAAAAAAAAATAGTCACAATCTAGCTGTGCCAACTGTATGATCGCACATTACGTAACGAGAATGACTTCTGCAGACACTAGGCAACTGGTGGCTCCTGGGCCAGAGTCGCAGCATGAGGGCTGGGCCTTTGGGAATCGTAGATGTGAACACTGGACTCCTAACATCTTCAACTTAGAATTGCCAAGTTCTTAGTAAGAGAATGTCTCCACGTAACATTTCCTGAGCCCTTCTCTGTGCCAGGCTGACAGCAGGGAATACTTTGTTGCTGTCGGTCTCTTCTGAGCTGCCTGCTGAAAATGGAGTGAGGCAAGTGAACTGGGTCGCTGGCCGCTAGGCAGGTGAGGGAGGGCTTTCAGTGAGGTGATCCTGAGGATGAATTTGAGCTGGGGGCTGGGAGGGAAGAACATTCTGAGCAGGGAGGAAATGAAGCAGCTGAGGCCAGCAGGGCAGCTCCAAGGGCCTTCAAATTCATGCCAAGGCTGTTCCCTGCTGGCAGCATGGGGTCTTCAGAGCTGTACTGTGACCATGACACCTTAGAACGGGGGTGGCGAACCTATGGCACGCGTGCCCAAAGTGGCATGTGGAGCAATTATTTTGGCACGCGGAGCTGTGAATACCATTTAAAAAATTGTTTATGCTCTTATAGACATAAAAATAATCGATACCTCTATCTCACTCGATGGGTTGGCACGCGAGTCAAGCGAGTATATTCTTATTTCATAAACTTTGGCACTCAATCACCAAAAGGTTTGCCACCCCTGCCTTAGAAAGTCACCATGGCAAGGACTGGCTGGGGTGAGCGCATGTCTAGAAGTTGGCCTGCAGTGACAGTGAGGACAGGAAAGTGAGACACAGCCACTCCAGGACTTGGTGCAGAGAGATGGGGGGTGGGGGTGACAGGACTTACTTTGAGGCCCAGGAGGCAGTTGGTTTGTCACCTAGATAGAGCTCAAAGGACAAATGGGTGGCCAAGAGAAGTAAGTGATCTGGGAGTCAGCAGGGTGTAGATTTGTGAATTTAATGATCATTTATATAGCCTTTGACCCAGGCCAAGGGCTTCACAAATGCTAATGCACTGAGTCTTTACAACTTTTGAGGGGGATGCTATCATCCCATTTTACAGATGAGGAAACTAAGGCACAGAGACATTAAGTACCTTGCTCAAAATCATTCAGCTACTAAATAGTGGAGTGGAGATTCACACCCAGACAATGAGCTCTCTGCTGCCCATTCTGGAAATGGTTTCCAAAACCCTGGGGCTGGCACAGATTTCCCCAAGGGAGACTGTGAGATGATAAAGAATAAGGCTGAGTTCTAGAGCGAAGCTCTTAACTCTCAGCCGAGCAGACCCCCAGAGGTCAGCCCCCGTCACGCAGGGACAGGAGGCCCCTCTGCTGCCTCCTGGTTGGCAATGGACATGCTGCTGCCTCCTCCATGTCCCAGGCTCTACCCTGCTAGGACTGCCTTGTACTTCAGATGCTTGTTGTGCAGATTAAATGTGACGCCAGTATAGGTGAAGGCCCGGCGCAGGCCCCGCCCACCGCTGCCCTCCCAGACTCCCAGGCAGGGCTCCTGGAGCTAGAAAGGGGTATAAAGGCAGGCCTGCTATGCTGAGCACTTGCCATCACACTCCAGTTAGGACACTGTCAGGGCCCTTCCAGGCTGCCTCGCCTGTTCTCTCCTGACTCCCACAGTGCCTTCTCAGCCTCAGTCTACCCCAGGTGCCTGGAGCAGGGGGCCTAGGGTGTTGACTTGGCCTCGGGGCCAGCTGAGGCCCAGGGAAATTCCCGTGGCTGTAAGCCGGCTGCCCTTCGCCTCCTGCTAGACGTCAGCAGCACAACGGCCAGACGGGCTCTGCCCAGCGCGGTGCAGGAGGAAGGGCCCAAGCCCTGTTCTCCTTGAACCACCAGCCCAAAGGCGTCTCTGTTCCCTGAATGCTGAAGAAAGGCAAGCAGACACCAGCTTAGATGTAATTTCTCTCCTACTTTTGGCAGAGAAAGTGAGGAGACAGAAATAAACAAAAAAATACAGTAACACCCCCCCACACCCCACACACCCCCCCCACACACACACACACTTTGTTTTTAAACAGACAGGCCCGGTCCTGCCAGGCCTTCTTCCCCACTAGATGCCAAGGCCACCCCCACACCCTCGCACCGCACTCGCCCAGGGGCCCTGGAGCCGGGTGGGGCACTGGGAAGCTGCTCTCTGGCTTCGGCCTCCGGACTGGAGCTCCAGCCCCGGCAGCGGGTGTGGGGGCACTAGTGCCAGAGCACAGCCTTTCTGGCCTGGTCCACGCTCACCACATGGCTCCCGAAGTAGCACCAGGCCACGGCGTTGACAGCAGCGCTGAGGAGTAGAGGCAGCTTTCAGGGGCGCCTCAGGGGCTGGGCGTGCAGCCTGGTGCTGCCCCCCGTTACTGGGCCTGCACAGTCTAAAGCCTCTCTGAGCCCATTTCCTCACCTATACAATGGGCTCGCAGAGCTGTGGCAAGGATGGACCCAAGCACGTGTGGGAAGGCACCTTATCAGCTGAGAAGGGCTCTGGGAGGTAGAAGGTGAGGGGACCCAGGATGGGGATTCCAGGGCTCAAGCATATCAGAACCAGGAATCAGCTCAGTAGGATGGGGCCGGGGGGCAGTGGCCGAGGCTGGGGTGGGCATGTGGGTGGGTGGTAGCCATGCTCACCAGTGGGGTCCGCGGAGGCTACTCTCCAATTTCCCAGTGTCTACATCCCAGATATAAAGGGCTCCGTCCCAGGAACCTGCCACTGCATAGCCTCTGTCCGGGCTGCAGTGTCCACGGCAGAGCAGGAGAGAGAGGAACATCAGAGGTGAGCACACACACACACACACACTGACACTCGGACAAAATCAGATGGGGCACACTTGGGCGTAGATATGTGCTCTCACGGACACACCTGAACACGGCTTTAGTCCAGTCAGAACCGCACTTGAAGCCATCGGCACTGAGGACAGACAGAGTCAAGTCACAATGGAGGTGGCCACCAGTCCCAGCCCTCAACCAGGAACTTCAAGAGCTTCCTTTCTCCATCACGGGGTTGATGCCCAGCAGGCCCTGGTCCAGAAAGGCCTCAAGGGAACCCCCTGCCCCCTGCTGATGGGCCCTGGAGGGCCTTGTATGGGGGACAGAAGCCTAGCTGCCCCAGCCAAAGCTGGGGGTCAGCAGCCATGAGGCAGGTACCTGAACACCTGGCGGATATTACTGACACGCAGGTCGATGACCTTGAGTGTGTCGTCACGGGAACAGCTGAGCAGATGCAGCTGATCGTGGCTGAGGCTCAGGGAGGTGACCCGGCCCTGCACAGGGATGACCTGGATACAGCGGGGCACCCTGAGGAGTGAGGAGAGAGACGAGGGTGAGGAACAGTCCACGCTGACAGGGCCAGTCCTGACAGGCTAACGACGTTGAGGCACCCTCGGTCTCAGGGGCCAAGGCTGGCAGTGACTAATTTCCCACTGCAGCCAGCCACCCCCCAACAGGAACTTAGGCAGCCCTTGACTCAAAGCCAGAGCCCCTGAAACCCCTGGGTCATCAAACTAAGTGTCAGAGGGAAAGCAATGAAAGTCTGTCTTCACTTGCGCCAGAGAGAGAAAGGGTCCAAAGCGCAATCACTACACCCAGGACAGAGAAACCTGAGGGAGGCCCGGAGTCCAGTATCGGGCTCTCAGGTTTAAAAAACAACTAAAACTTTTGTTCCTTTTGATTAAAAAAGCAGCAACTAAATGGAAAAAGGGGCTTCTAACATCATGGTTATCAAGGCTCAGGCAGAGTCCAGTGGTTGGACAGAGAGCCACTAAGGGGCACAGGTCCCCTGGCTGAGCCTTCAAGGGGCCCAGCACAGAGGCCACCAGAGCCTCACTTCCCGGAGGTACACTCCAGTTCGATGGCCAGGGAAAAGAAAGAGAACACAGGAGTGCCATTCCTACATCTCCACTACCCATAGCCCATGCCTGTCACCTGCTGTCCCAGAACCGGATCTTCTGGTCATTGTGGCCACTAATGATGACATGGTCCCCACACACCACATCATTACAGTAGGAAAGGACATTGATGGTCCTGGAGCCTAGGGAACAAGAAGAGCCCCAGCCTCAGAGAAGGGTTGGCTCCTGACTAGACGCCCAGAAGCCCCAGAGGGGCAATACCCTTCCCCCCCCCCAAACGAGAACCTGGGTCCCCTGCTTTCCAAACCAAAGCCTGTCACCAAGAAACTGGCAGAAAGCGCCAATGGGGGATAGAGGCTTAGGGAGATTTCACCCCAAATGCTTATGAAGCTCAGAATCCCTCTCAGAGAGCAGGTTGAGAGTGAGGGGTTCCCGAAGGGTGGGGTGGGTGGGGCTGGGCCTCACAGTAGGCTCGGCTGAGGTCCCACTCCTTCACTGTCCGGTCTCGGCTCCCAGTCACTGCCTGGTGCCTTGTTAGCTTGAATTTGGCAGCTGTCACCTTGTCTGTGTGTCCAGACAGTGTCTCCTGCCCCACATCCCAAATATTGGTTAAGGGCATGGCCAAGACTGCACAACACCCCCGGCAAGACCAAGGCATGACCCCTGACCCCCAGGCTTTCTTCCCAGTTGGACCTCACCTTGGACTGTGCTTCTCCCACCTTCCAGAGCTGAGCAGCCTGATTGTAAGTAGCTGCCAGTACCTGGGAGCCCTGGAGAGAGGGAGCGAGAGAGGTTCTAGACCTGGGCCTGGCCAAGGGCACCATCCCTCAGGCCAGAGAGCTGGGGCAGGGCTGCCTCAGAGCTCCCCACAGCCCAGGTCCCCAAGGCAGGCAGAGGAGCCTCTGGGAAGGGAGGAGGATATGTGCAGAGGCCTGAGGGCCCGGTTTAGCATGCCCCTATACTCCTTCAGGTCCCAGAACCCCCACCTGCCTGGGGAAGGGCGCCCTCCCATGCCACTCGGTAGACTCACTGAGGGGTCAAAGTCCACACTGGTGACGCTGCCACCAGCTCCTTCAAGGGTGTGGTTGGCCTTCAGGCGACCTGGGGTGACCGCAGGAAGGAACAGGTGCAATGAGGTCACTAACCTCATGAAAATGAGGATCTGGGACTGGAAGTAGGAAAATCAGTCTTTCCCAAGTTAGAGCACAGAATTGCTGGGTCTGTTCTCGGGGCCTGGGCTGGAGGCTGCATCTTCTAAGCTGCCAGCAGGGAGCCCCAGGGGACAGCTGGTCATCTCAGAGCTGAACAGGACCAAAGATAGGGGACTGTCCCTACGTAACACAGCAAGCCAGGGCTAGGCCAGGTGGCAACTTGTCTCCTCTAAGAAGCCTCCAGGAATGGGGTCTGACTCCCCAACACACTCCCCTCTACAGAGCCCAGGGTAGCTAGCTAACGCTGCTGGTCTCCTGAGTTCTGAGAGTTCAAGTGGTAACAGAAGAGGTGGTCTAATGGACCTAAGGGACCTGCTCTTCAAGGTCTGTCCTTCATGATAGAGGACCCCTGCATCTCCTAACAAGGACCATTTGAGCTGGGCCCTCCCCATTTTGCAGGGCTGGACCCCAGGAGCTGGGAGGCTCTACCGTCTTCAGAACAGTGAATCCAGAACTCTTTCCAAAGGGTCATCTGGCCGCTGCACACAATAATGTTCCCGGTGAGGAAACAAGGAGGTCCAACACCTCTGCCCACCAAGGAGCAAGCTGGGGGGACAGAGGTCTGGAGAGAAAGCACTGGGTTGGCCAGTGGGTGAGAGACCCTCACCTCCGACGACATTCCAGAGGTGGATGAGGCGGTCAGCCCCTCCAGTGGCCAGGAGGCTGCTGTTGGGACCAAAACAAACAGCATTGACCTCCGAGAAGTGGGCATCCTATGGGGAAAGAGGAGGTTGGTGCCCCTGGTCCTTGCCATACAGGCCTCTTTGTGCACACTCATGGATTCTGTCACATGGGTCTGTGCACACAAGTCTCACCACCTCCGCCTAGACCCCTGCAGCAACCTCCACTCATACTGCCCCATATTCCTTTGACTGGCTTTCTGGTCTCCCAACCTCCTATCTCTCCCTCACCAGTTCATGCCTCCAAGACTGAAGGACCCCACCACAAGCTGTGGCAGGAAAACCCCTGCTCCTGCTGAGGAGCCCAGCCCTGCTTCCCTTGTGGCCCACTCTGCGTATCAGCACCCCATTCCTGGGGCCCAGCCTCTCCTCACCAGCACATCCTGAGCCCAGGTGGGAAGTCGGGTCACCACACATACAGGGATGCTCTGGTATCGCTGTTCAGGGGCTCCCCCAACCGAGTGGCCTCTCCTCTTCTTGAAACTGGAGGGGAGGGAAGTCAGGAAGGCATTCAGCAAGACCGCCTGACATGGGAGCCTCAAGCTCCCCTCAAGCAGCAACAACAGGAAGCAGACATGGAAGATGGCAGGTGTAGGAGATACAACAAGCATGGCCCCCAACCCAGCCTCTGACCCCAGGGGTCAGTGTGGAGACAGGAGTGGCAGAGGAAGGCACATAGACAGGGCAGGGATAGTGGAGGCAGAGAAACTGCAGGGCTGGGGTTTCAGCCCTCACCTTGCCACTGCTTGGCTCCGTGCCCCCGAACAAGTCCCTAACATTTCTAAGCCTGTTTCCCCACAGAGTGGTAGTTCCTGTCTGGCCTCAGGCTGGAGCTCTTGGTCCCCTATGAGGAAATTGGGTGAGGAGCAGAGCCTGAGGGATAGTCAAGCAGAATCTGGAAACAAGGCCACGCACCCAGCTCCTGCCTCTGGGGCTCAGCAGACTCACGCACGCGCAATTGGGCAACACATGGACGGACAGACTGAAGCATCTACACAGACCATGTCTGGGCTCCAGGACCCACACGGGGCTCCACCCCTACACACACACTTACTCCAGAAGGCCCTTCAGCACATCCACACAGCGGAACAGCGTCAGGGAAGTGGCGGAGGCAGACCTGGGACAGAATGGAGAGAGGCATGCTAAGGCATGCAGACAGCAGTATTCACCCCTACACTCTGTCAGGGACCCCAGGGCTTATAGCCTCTTAAGCCCAGGATGAGAATTTGGCTCCTTTAAGGCCAGGAGAGAGGGATGACTCAGAGCAGTCAGGAAGGTGGAGGCAGGGAGGGAGTTGGCAGTAAAGTCTCCCAAATTTTTCACTCCCGAGTGCCTCGCAACAAAAGTTCCTAGGAGGCTGAGCTGGGGCCTATGGAGGGGGTGGTGATGAAGGTACCCCCAGGCTATGATAGCATGAGGCTGGGGACAGGGAGGCAGGGAACCTAGATCTGCTGAGACCTCACAGATGCCCAGGAGAGGGTGTGCCCTGGGATGACCTGGCGCACAGCAGCTGCCATGGGCTTTGGGGACCAACATCTCATGCCCCTCCCCAAGCTTCCTTTACTGCCCTGAGGCCTGGACACCAGTGACCTGCAAGGAGGGGTTGGAGGAGGCCTTTAGGCTGGGGGATGGAACAGGGAGGGGCAGCCCCAATGCCAGGCAAATGCAGACAGATGGGGAGACTGAGAGGCCGAAGGCTGAAGCCCAAATCAGGTCCCACCATGTGAGCTCACATCTGCACCTGGTCAGATGGTCACATCCCACTCAGGTATGCTCACCCAGGCTTGCACACTCGTGTGCTCACATCTCTGTGTATGCACACACATGCCTGTAACAACTGAGACCTGGGCCTTCCCCACAGGTTCCCTCCCTCCTGACACCCCAACACCAGAGATCTGGTCCTTGGAAGGAAAGCAAAAGGTGAGGACAGGGGTTTGGTTCTCTGAGGTGGAAGACTCCACGTGGCTCTAGGCAGTGGAGGTCAGGCGTGTCCTGGGAGGGCTGAACTGTATCCCAGCATCTCCCCAAGGCCCCTCCCAACCCAAGCCTGTAGGGTGGGGCCCCGCTCAGAGCTCTGGGACAGTCCTTACCTGAAGGGCCTCTTCCACTTCTCCCCAGCCTCGCTCTCCAGAAACTCATTTTCAGCAGGGAGGGCTAGAGCCACCTCCGCCGTCTCCTTAGTCACATTGCCTGTGGTGTCTGGGCTCCTGGGAAAGGGAATGAAGCTCAGGAAGAACAAGGAACCAGACAGTCCCCTCCCTGCCCCAGGGACTGACAAGGTGAAGGTGTGCAGCCCCGGTGATGAGGGGTCCATGTGGGTGCACATGCAGCGGGCCCACGTACTGGCTGTGACCACTCGTGTCTGCATGAGTCCTGTGGGCGTGGTCTATGTGGGGCCCCCCCCAAGCCTGCAGCTGTACACACGTGCGGTCAGGTGCATGGGTAAGGTGCAGGCAGGCTTGGGGCTGGAGGTTGCAGCCCGAGAGCAGGGCGCTCCAGAGCACGCGGGGGAGGGGCAGGCAGAGGCTGAGCATATAGTCACTCTTACTCGCTGATGCTCACTGTCCGCTTAGCCGCCTTCTTCAGCTCCTGGGACACCCGCACCTGCTTGGCCCTGAGGGGGGAGTGGAAAGCATCCTGCACCTTCCTGCGATGGAGGGGGTGGGTCCCCTCTCAGGAGTAAGGTGAGCGGGGTTCCAGACCCCAGAAAGGCCGAAAACCTTCCAAATAGGGGCATGAACGATCGCCCCGGAACCAGCGTCCTCACTTCTCCCGGCGCTCGATGCGCAGGTTGCGCTCGGCGGCTGCGCGGACCTTGCGCTGCACGAGCCGGTCCAGCAGGTCGCGCGCCTCATCCTGCAGCTTGCGCAGCGCCTCTTCCTGGAGCCTGCAATGTGCGCGCAGCGCCTCGTAGGCTACCCGCTGAGCCACATTCCGCATCTGCCCAGCAGCCACCTGTAAGGCCTGCTGCGTCCGCGCCTCCTGCAGCTGCGCCACGTGGGCCTCCAGAGCCGCAAGCCTGGAACAGGGGACAAGCAAACATCACTGCCCAGTGGAGACAGATCCCAAAGCTAGGACAAACTTGCTCTTGGCCACCGCCAGCCAGGTGGCCAAAGCAAGTCTCCCACCCACCAGCCTACACCCTTCAGAGTCCTGCGGTTCCGGACATTTGAGGACGTGGGGAAAGCTGTCGGGCTCTGCTGGAGGCACTTGGGGTCACCCTGTCCCCTCTCGCGGGCAGAAATGGCCTGGGACCTCCAAGAGGTGGGCATGGTGCCTCTGGCACCCACCCTGCTGCTCACCTGCTCTGCCGCTCCTCCAGTTCTGACTCCAGGGTGCCCAGGGCTGCGCTTTTCTCCACCACCTGGTAGGCCATCTGGGGGCGGTTAGGAGTCAGACAGGTGGGCCTCTGTGTAGGGCTTCAGCCAGGTCTGCTACTGCACCCACCCACTCCCTTACTGAAAAGCAAGCTGAGGCACAGGTAAACTTAGAATCTTGCACAGGAATGCACTACTGTTTTGTGGAATAATGGAGGGCCTTAGTCTCTGGAGTCTTAACACGTGTTTCAATCCTGGCATTGCCACTTATTTTGTCTGTGACCCTGGGGTAGTCATTTAACCTCTCTGAACCTGCTGTTTCCTCACCTGTAAAATGGGAATGATAGTACTTACCTAATATTATAAGAAATAGCATTTCAAATAATGGCATTCTTAAATTTTTTTTTAGGTAGCACTTATGTGTGCCATGCCTTGTTCTGAGCATTCTACACATATTAACTCTTAATCCCCATACCAACACAGTGCAGTAGGTATTACCATTCTCCCGATTTTACAGATGAGGACACTGACACAGAGAGGTTGTGTCTTGCCGAAAGTTCACACAGCTAAGTGGCAGAGCTGATATTGGAACCCAGGACACCAAACATCAAGCTAAAGGAGAGGGCTGGTCTACATGAGAGGTTCAAGGGATGTGGGTTCTGTTCCCCACCTGTCTAACCCCTGGCCTACCCAAGCATAGATCCCAGAGTAACAAGGATCCCTGAGCAGAGGCACACGGACTAAGGAACAGGAATGGACTGTGAGGGCACAGGGCCTAAACTGAACACTAGAGCTGCCCCACAGGGACAGTTAGCTCAGTCCTGCAGCCAAGAGCTGGGGAGATAAAGCTCAACTCCCTGCTTTTGGAGCTGAGGGATCCGTGGGAGAGACGGTCCCCAGGCAAAGCTGTTCCAACTAGTGTGTCAAGAATATGAGTAAGTAACCAGAGCTGGGGGCTCTACTGCTACCCTGTTCCTGTGTGCTTTCTCACGTGAGCCTGGTAAGGGGCAGAATGAGGAGCAAGGCTGGTGCTGTCCACCTGTACTCACAGGACTCCTGTGTGAGTGGCCAGGGAGCGGCCGGGGCGGGGCTGGGATGGGGAGGCCTGCCGAGGTGGCTGCCTCTCCCCAACAAGCAATCTGACCACCACTTTTGCTCCCTCACCTGTCATTTACTTTCACTGATGTTTTGGTATTCAGTATTTTTTTAATCTGATGCTTTCTAAAACTCAAATAATAGAAATGGAAAACAGGTTAGTAGTTACTAGGAGTTAGTGGTGGCTGGGAGGGGTAAATTGTGACTAACATGGGGCAGCAAGAGAGAGATCTCTGTAGTGATGAAATAGTGCTGTATCTTGACAGTAACACAAATCTACACATGTGACAAAATGACAAAGAACTGTATATACTTCATAACTATATCAATTTCTGGATGTGTATGCTAGTTACACAAGATGTAACCAATGGGGAAACTTGGCAAAGGATAAAGCACCTCTCTGTACTGTCTTTGTAGCTTCCTGTGAACCTATAACTAAGTGCAGCAGTAAACAGGACCTAGACCCACAGAGCTTCTGTCCACTGGAAGAGACTGATAGGCCAGTAAACACATGCTAATTAAATATTTTTAATTAAAAAATAAAGTTAAAATAATAATAATACATGCTTATTGTGATACAAACATGTGAAACAATACTAAGAATTAGAGAGAAAGCCCCTCCTCACCCCCTGGTATCTCTGGTAGGAGTGACTGGTGTGTCTGAGGATGTGATAGGGAGGGAGTGCTGTGGGCTAGGGTGTGTGGACATATCCCAGATAAAGGGAACCATGAGTCCAGAGACAAGGGAGTGGCAAGGTAGATGTACATCCCAAGTGATAATGGCAAGATGTGGCAAAGGCGGCTCTGACTCTTTGACTCTCTGGTCTTCTCTGTTCTCTTGAATGTACATGACTTGTCTTTTTTTAATGGAAGTCATTTTTATTAAAATATAGCACTCTGAATGCTGTATGGAGAATAGATAGGGGTTCCAAGGGGAGAATAATCCAGGGACTAATGAGGGTAACTTAGACCAGGTCAGATAAGATACAGGAAACAGAGAAGTTGATAGATTTAGAGACAGGATCCATTAGCCAGTGACTGGCTCACAACAGAAGACTGGGAGAGGTCAGGGGTGCAGGGGTGCCCCTCCTTTTCTAGCTGGTGACTGATGACCAATGGAGGGGGCCACGGGCTACCTCATTCATCACTTAAGTCTACAAATATGCATTAGCACAGGCTGTGGAGACAGGCCCCAGGGATACAGTGGAGGCAAACCAAAGGCATTGGAGAGCTTACAGCCCAGAAGAGGGCTTGGATGTTTGAAAATCACCTCTCAAATGTCAAGTTGCAACTTCAACAGGGCTCTAAGGGAGAGGCTCTCACTGGGTTCATAGCCGATGCCCCCTTTAGTTGGGCAAGTAACTTGCCTGTCAGTCTCCTCCAGTGGACTGGAGCTCTGTGGGGCCAAGTCTTATTTACTGACGCATTCCCTGTGCCTTGGATATAGTAATTGTCAATGAATATTTGTTGAAAGAATGAAGAGCAGAGAGGTGGATTTGTATGGGCAGGAGTTCAAATCCTGGCTCCACCTCTTTAAGCCTCAGTTTCCTCTGTAACCATAAAGCTATGGAGGATTAGCTGAAATAATGTGTAGCCCAGTGCCTATATGGAGTCGCCTCAATGTGGTGTGGCCATTTTATTATGAGGATGATGGTGAGTCTGACTTTAAATGTTAAATGCAAAAAGCAGCTAAGCAAGAGTTTGGAGCTCAGCAGCCAAGGCTGGGCTAGAGATGGGTCTGGAAGTCAGCAGTGAACACACCTGAGCTCCAAGGAACATCCACATGTAAAGGGAGGAAGAAAGGAGCCAGAGAAGGAATTTCAAAAGCAACGAGTACAGAAATGAGACGAAAGCCAGGAGTGTGTAGTGATACAAGCCAAGAGACACAATGGCGGGGTGGGCAGTGGCCGGTGGAGGTAGCGTGCCCTGCCATGGAGGTGACCACCTTACTCATTTGTGTGCAAATGTATTAAGCATCCACTGGTGTTCAGCCCTGGGGTTGGAAGAGCAAGTGGTGAGCAGAACAGGCTGGACCATCCAGAAGGGGAACAGAGGCACCTGGGCCCTGTATGCCTCCCACTCCTCCCTGAGTGCTCACCTCACTTCCTCCTGAGCTGCCAGAGCCACGCTAGAGGGCACTCTCTGCCCTGTCCAGACTCACTGGATTTGGGGAATGTCCCTCACTTGCTGGCCATCTTGGACCACATCTCCCAGCCCCCAAAGTCCTAGATTCTGGCCCTCCTCCACTCTCTCAGTCCCCTGCCGGCCTACCTCACCACAGACCAGTCGAAGCCCCTCCTCTTCCTCTTGCCACTTCACCCTCAGAACGGCTGGTGATGGGACTTGGTCTGAGTAAGGACCCGACTCCTCCTCCCTGCCAACCAATCAAGAGAGTGGTGCTTATTGTCCCTCCATTCACCCAAGGATGTTTATGAAGAGCCTGAAATTAGAGCCAAGAACTTGCTCCTGAGGAAAGTAGAAGCCAGAAAGCCAGTAGAGGAAAGAGGACATCTCCAGAAATGAAAGCTGCCTGTGACTCCTCAGCTCAGGTAGTCCCCCGGATCTTGGGTTCCATGGCCAGGACCCACCAACCAACTCTTGAGCCCCAACCCATTCCCGGTTCTCATCTTCACTCTCTTTGAAATAGGTAGCAAAACCCTTTCTGTCAGTATCAGGTAAGCAACAGGCGACAGAAAGAGCCAGAGGAGAGCAAGAAGATGGGACGAATGCAGAGATGGACTGGGGTGGGAGAGAAGGACATTCTAAGCAGCTGGCTTGGGGGAAAGCTGAAGAGCTTACCCGGGGCAGCAGCCAAGGGCCACTGAGGTGCCAAGGAGAGAATAAACCCAGCACAGGCAATAGGAACAGGGCCCAGGCAGCCCATTGTGACCACAAACACACAAACACTCACCAGGGGCCCTGGTGGGTGGCAGGAATGATATCACAGGACTCCGGCTGCAGCCTGTCTGAGAACTGGGCCAGTAGCTCAGCCTTCTCTAGGAGGCGGTTATCTAGAGGTACAAGTGGGTGGTCCTGGGGTAAAGACAGACACTTTCCAGCAGACTCCAGGCATACACCCTCTGGCTGTGAGGACCCAGGAGTGCAAAATGGGAGAGCTATTGGCAAACGGGGCTCTGCCCCTTGCCTGAGGGATATTTGTGCAAAACCAACCTCAGCCCTGGCACAGCCTCCTCATGACCACTGACCCCCCCAGGCCCTCCAAGGAGAAAGCCTGTTCTCTCAGGGACAGAGAAGGATGCTCACTGCTGGTGAAGGAGATTGGCTGGGCACTGCCTGCTGGGGGTACTGAGAAAAAAAGGGGGCAGAGAATGAACCCCCCTGCCACAGGTCAGGGCCTCGCCCCAGAGGGTGAAGAAACAAGCTAAGCTCCACCTGTGGTCTTTGGCAAGTTACTTCCCCTCCAGGGGCTCTAACGTTCTGGACTGAAAAACAATCCTGACTTCCCCCAGGATGGTATAAGGTCATCCCCCACCCCCACTGCAGGCTAGAACAGAAAGCCCTTGAGCAATAATTATCCAGCAGACTTGAGTTTGGTAGTTTCTGCTACAGGCCCTAAAACACACCCTTTCCACCCTCCATCTGAGGTCACTTCCTCTTTTTTCACCAGTTCCAGGGTAGGGTGGGGTGATAAGCCCAGGCCTAGCTCCTCAGCAACGTTCCCTCACCCAGTCCCCTGCCAGTGTCACTTCCAAGGTCACTGGCCTAGTTCGCACTTGAAACCCCAACCCAACCCCCCAGGGCAAAGCACTGGCCACCCAGCAAATCTAAAGATGTCATTTTGCCCAATTTATGGGTGAAAAATCTGAGGCTTAGGGATATGACCTGCCCCAGATCACAGAGAAGGCTGGACTTTCAGTGTGTCTGATTTCAGCCCTGCAGTCTCTCCAGTCCCACAAATTTTCAGTGGGTTGGAGGGGGTAGGGGGGGTGCGGGTCTGTTAAGTGTCAGCCAACATTAGGCCCAATGACGGAACTGGAGGGATTGTTTTTAGACTTTTCACCGCAGTCATACAATTTCAGATGACCAGAGGTGCCACACATAGATGCACACCTGTTTACCCCACTTGTAGTACTATACCCGCTCCTGACCAGCTACCTCCCCAGAAACAACTCTGAGGGTCTGACATCCCAGGTTCAGCCAGCTCCGTAACACAGCCCGGGGTTCCGTTTCTTCTTCAGGCCAGGGTTGGCTGGGCATACAGGTGCTCCAAAAACCTGAGCCAGGCTCACTTATTGGTGGCGAAGCCTGAGACTGAGCTTCCGCCCTGGAGAATCAGTTTCACGCTTTCCCTCCATTGGCCAAGTAGCTGCTCTGGATCGTCCTTTGTTCTTTCACTGGGCTATGGGGGCCAAATGCACTGACCAGGCTCCACGCTGAGGACTGCCCAGCGGAGGAAGCGCAAGAGACCCCACAAAACCAACACTAGCTGCCGAACCCGCGCCGAGGGAGCCCAGCTCGGGGGCACAGCCAGGCCCTGAGGGGCGAGGAGAGCCGGGGCACCAGAGTGAGCTCCGTCCAGAAAGGGGATCCAAGGAGCCTGGACTGGAAAGGGCCGGTATGCGGCTAGTTGGAGATGGGGAGTAACGGAGAGGGGGGCGCTCCTGCCTCAAGGCTTTGGAGGTGGGAGGTGCACTTGCGTCACCGCGGCAATGGCCAGATAAGCATTCTCCCGGTGCCCCTCCCACCCCTGCCCGCCTTCTAGGCCCCCGGGGCACACTCACAGGCGGGCACCAGCTCCATAAACAGCGCCTTTTGCGTGCGGTCCCGCTGCCGCAGCTGCCGCACAATATGGCGTTTCCAGCGGGCGGCTGGGGCTCCGGTGCCGCAAGGCCTTGCCATGGCTCCTCTCTTCGCCTGTCGAGCGCGCGCTGGGGCCAAAGGAGGCGCGGTGGGCGGGGCCTCGAGGGGGCGGGCCGCAGTGGGCGGGGCCTCGAGGGGACTCCGCGATGCCAGGGGGGCGGGCCGCGGTGGGGAATCCCCGGGTTGTACCAAGAGCTTACTTGGGGGGAGAGCCGGAAGCAACCGTGGGAGGAAGCTGTCCCAGGGCCTACACACACCACGGGGACCCCACAAAAGAATCCTCACCTTAGAGGGGGATCTTATTGCTGTCAGGTAACAAGTGGGACCCGAGGTCGGAGTCTCCGGAGCAGCCGCCCCCGTGTCCATTGGCGCGCTCCGTAGGCGGGGCCTCCAGGGCCAGTGCGCCTCACAGCGCCCAGACCGAAGGAACAGCAACGACGGCGCGCGTTCCAGCTGCAGCTGGGAGAGCTGTGCACACGGGACCTGAAGACCTCACACCCTGCCCCTACGCTCCAGGAGCTCGAGAACTTTGAGGGGAGGCGACACAGACACAAGGCACACACAGTATGACAGCGAGATAAGAAAGCCCAGAGGAGGAAGGGACTGAAGGGAAGAGGTCCGCTTTCCAGAAATGGTGGCATTGGAGTTGGGTCGTGAGGGATGAAATCAGAATTGGCTAGGAGAGAGAAAAGGATTCCAGGCCGCAGGAAGAACAACTGCAGAGACTCACCGACATACAAACTTGGTGGGTTCGAGCCTGGAAGAACAAGAGGCAAAAGTGCACGCGTAGGAAGCAAGGTTTATAGGCCCAGATTGTCACACAGAATTTAGGTCCCTGAGAGTTAAAGAGATACAGGTGATGTCCTCTAGCAAACCCCTGGCCCAGAGGGGAGAGGTGGCGGCCTGAGAACACATTCACAAGTGTGTGGCTGAGCGCCCAAGTATTCTCACTCAGGAATCAACAATTCAGTTGACTTGGTTGGGCTCTGGAGGACTAGCAACATCTCTTGCAGGCACATTTGACAGTGAATCATGGGATTTAGGAAACTGTCATAAAATTACCTCCAGCAAGACCCCTGTCTAGAGCTCTCTGCAGACATAAGCTGGTATGAAGAATGAAAGGAGTGATCCACAGGCCAAGCCTCACCTGGGGTACAATGTGCAAGGCCCCAGCAGGCCCTACTCTCAGTGAGTGAACACAGACTTGTCTATCCCCAGGAAAGAAGAGAAATTTTGTAATATTGGGAACCATACAGGCCCTGGAGGTGACAGGTCTATTGAGAGGCAGATGGGGTGCGTCACAGGACTTACAAAGCAGTAAATGCCAATGGCACCCCAGGAGAGTATACCCTGCTCTGCTTTGAAACCACAATGAACTGAGCTCAGTTCCCGACATGTCATTATCTTTGACCCTCATTTCCTTTGCACATGTTCCTTTGGAACACTTTCCCCTCCAGGCAGCCTGTCTCCTACTCATGGGTCTCCTCCAGGAAAACTTTCCTGATCCTGCAGAGTTAAGGCTTCTCTGACCTCAGCCCTAGCCCCAGCCTAGCCTACCTGTTGGAGTGGGTGGTACCCATGGAAGGCCCATGGCCAGTTGGCAGCAGTAATGAATTCCCTTCAGGACTGGCTGACACAGGGTACCTGGGGGTATCATCAGAGGAGCTGGGACTGTGTGCAGTGAAGGGTAGATTAACAGGCCTGCCTAGCTGTGCGGTGCAAATGTGCTATTTCAGGTGAGGAGTCACATTGGGGTCAGGGCTTCCTAACCCTTTTTTCACTTAAAACATTCCTAGGAAATTTAAAATGATTTTGTCATACCATAAAGATTTTGACTAAAAATATTTATCTTCTGTCTTTAGACTATGAAAGACTGTATTATAAAGTTTACTTAAAATTTTAAATAACATAATGTATGAAAAATTACTTTTCACATTTAACATGTTGTTTGTGTCTGTAAATAAAACCTTATTCACAATACTGAAATCACTGCCAAACTCAGTCCTACTGTGGCCCCTTCGCCCTAGCTGTCCCTTATTCCTGGTGCTTTTCCTCCACAACTTCTAGGTGCTGACACTGTCCCTTCTTTTAGAAGACCTTCCCTGTTCACCCAATCTGAACTATCCCCCACCCCAACCAACCCTATGTTACCATCTAGTTGTTCTTCCTTTCAGAGCACTTACCACTCCCAGAAAGGACCATATTTCTGTGTGTGTTTAGTTGTTTAGGTTTTGTCTGTCTTACCTGGCTGGAAGCTTCAGAAAAGCCAGCACCAAGTCAGCTTTGAACCCAGCTCTATCTTCAGTACCTACTCATAGAGCAGGGCCTGGCAGTTGAGTAGGTAATTGTGGTATTGAAAATATGCAAAACTGGTTTTCATGGCTATTGTAGCTATTTTTAATAAAAAAAATAGGGGAAGCTGGGATGGCTCAGTGGGTTAAGCGCTCACTTTGCAGCTCTGGAACCACGGATCGAATCCCGACCCCAGCCCGTGCGAACCCATATGCTGAACTGGGGAGTGCCCCCAGTTCAGTTCTCACTGGGCCGAGACCCTGGCCCAGTTCCTGCCCTGTGCAGCCCCGCCCACCTGTGGAATGAAACTATGTGGAAAAACCAATGATGTGCAACTATGGAGACTGTTCTGGGCCCTCCCACTTCTCTCTATCTCTGTCTCTGTATCTCTCTCTCTCTCTCTCTATCAAAAACAATAAAAATAATAATAATAAACCACCTGCACATAGCCAAAAATTTGAATAACACAAAACTGAGTCTGCCTCACACCTTCAGACTGGTCAAGATAGGATAGGCTGGTCTTTTGGTTATCTATTATTTAATACAACTTTTTCTTACTATTTCTCATGATTCTGCGTGTAGGCTGAGCTCAGCAGAGTGATTCCACTTTGAGTCTCTTATGTAGCTGCAGTCACAAGCAGGACTGGAGTCATCTGAAGACTCTGCTGGGCTGGTTACGAATGATGAATTGCTCATTTGGCTGGCAAGAAATGCTGGCAGTTAACTGGACGGACAATCAGAGCCAAAACCAATGTGTCTCCATGTGGCTTAGGTTTTCAGAGCATGATTCTAGGTTCTGAGAGCACCCAAAACATTCATTCCATTGGTCAAAGCAGTCATAGTGCGGCCCAGATTCAAGTACAGGAGACAGAGACCCCAACATTTTTTTTTATTTATTTTTTTTTAAGATTTATTGATTTTGACAAAGAGAGAGACAGAGAAGGGGGAGGGCTGAGAGCAGTCTCCATACTTGTACATCATTAGTTTTCAACATAGTTTCATTCCACACAGGTGGGCTCAGGGCCACGCAGGGGGAGGAACCAGGCTGGGGCCTCCCATGCCCCTGCCAGCCAGGGGCCTCCCACATGGGAAGCACAACCAGTTCAGCATATGGATCTGCAAGGACCAGGGACAGAACTCAATCCTCGGACCCTGGGCTGCAAGGCGAGTGCTCAACCCTCTGGGCCATCCAGCATCCCCAGACTCTGACTTTCAATGAAAGGAGTGTCAAAGAATTTCTGCTTATCTTTAATCCTCCATATGGGGAACCAAATAAAGCTTCCTATCTCAGTGGCATAACACAATAAAGGCTGGTTTCTCATTCATATCACAGTGTGGGGTAGACAATGTTGTTGTACATACTATTTTCCTCCAGCAGTAACTCAGATCCAAGCTGCTCCTACCCAGCATCTCCATAATCTTAAAGTTCTTTGATCCCAACTGCTCAGGTGGGAGAGAGGTTTGGGGTTAGGAGAGTGAGGAAAAGATTCACACAATTACTTTGGAGCTGAAGTGACACATTCCTCTGCCCACATTCCCATTGGCGAGATCACATCTACTAGGAAGGTTGGGAAATGTAGTCTTCCCATGTTTCCTGGAAGAGAAAAATGGCTGTGAACGTATCATTGTTGCTGACACCCAATAATTTTTCAATGTCCTTCTCTAGAAGCATTACCATTAACAATTTAGTGTGTTGTCCCTCCAGAAATATGTCTGCATATAGAAATATAAAACCACAAATGTAGCATTTACCCACTGTTCCACATGTTGCTTCTTTATATAACAACATATTTTCAGTATAGCTTAAAGAACTTTCCATCTCAGAACTTTCCATATACAGAAATGTACTTCATTCCTTTTTTTTTTAAATATATTTTATTTATTTATTTTTGACAGAGAGAGAGAGATAGAGAGAGATACAGAGACAGAGAGAGAACTGAACTGGGGGAGCTCCCAGATCAGCATATGGTTCCGCACGGGCCGGGGCCGGGATTCGATCCCTGGTCCCTGGCGCTGCAAAGTGAGCGCTTAACCCACTGAGCCATCCCGGCTTCCCCTGTACTTCATTCCTTTTAAGGCTACAAAGCATTTCACTGTGTGGCTGTACTATAATTTACCTAATTAGTCTTTTATTGATAAACGTTTAAACTATTTCCAATTATTTGCTCTTATTATGTTATACCACACAGGCCTTGTACATAGACCTCTGTTTAACTATGTTAGAGAACCTGTAGGAAAGTTTCTATAAGTAATATATGGAATATATGTATTCAGTAGTTATCATATAACCCAGGGGTGGCCAACTTTTCTGTATATAAGATCTACTTTTTATCTTAAAAGTGTGTCGCGATCGACTTGTCATAGGCATAATCTAAGGGGGAAGAAGGGGTGTGAAATGCATACTATGTTTATACACTGTGTTTCAGTATAAGGTGCATTCCAGTGAGGTATGGGTAGATAAGTAAAATATACGTTCAAAACTATTTTTTATTTTTTAAATCACTTATTAAGTTTTCGAGATATAGGCTCATGAAAAAAATAAATTTCCAGACCCAACTTTTGATAGCAGCATTCTGTACATGCGGTACCTAAAAAATTCGATTTTCCGACACTTCTTCAAGATAGATTTTTACTAACTTAAAATGCAATTTAATTTTTTTATCAACTGCAATGTATAAGTTGTACTATTTGTTCGTAAATATGAAAAAGTTGTTATAAAAATGCACAGTATGGCTGATAATTTGATTTCAATATTTCACTTTCGCGTTTTTTTGGGGGGCCAGGAAAATTTATCATGAAAGAATAATATGACTTACTTTTTGCTAATCTATCAATAGCTCGCTGAGTACACCTCGTACTGAAATATAGATATACGGCTTATCTACCTACGTAAAAAACAATAATAATAATTATTTAAAGGGCCAAAAAACTCATGTCCAGGGGAATTAAAAGAACATGGATAATTATTAACAATATTTATTAATTCAAAGTAGCTACAGATAAAGACAGATTTAGAATTGACTTTGTTGCCTTAACATTAATGGGAAGACTGAGTTTGCATGTCTCTAACCAAGGAATCATAATTAGGTGTATATCCTGACAA
>PVKE010014430.1:0-34978 GCA_004027555.1 Craseonycteris thonglongyai
GTGCAACTATGGAGACTGTTCTGGGCCCTCCCCCTTCTCTCTGTCTCTGACTCTGTATCTCTCTCTCTCTTTCAAAAACAATAAAAATAAATCTTTAAAAAAAAGAAACCTCAGTTTTGTTTTTAAGCAGAACATACAAAGCTGGAGGATACAAACTGCACATTTTCCAACACCCATGACAGTAAATTTTGGGGATAGTATTTACAAGTGTTGCATTCTTAGAAACAATTCAGCGTGAGAAACAATTCAAGGGGATGCCAGGATGACTCAGCGGGTTAAGCGCTTGCTTTGTGGCCATGAATCCGGGGATCGAGTCTTGGTCCCGGCCCTGGCCCTGGTCCCGGCCCTGGCCCTGGTCCCAGCCCTGGCCTATGTGGGACCCATATGCTGAACTGGGGTGTGCTTCCCGTGCGGGATGCCCCCGGCCGGGTTCCCGCTCTGCGCAGCCCCACATCCACTTACCAGTATGTGGAATGGAACTGTGTCAAAAACTGATGATGTAAGACAATAAAAATAAAGACATTACGTCCCTCTGCCAATGATGCATATCTCACATCTTCCCATATTGAATAATTATTCTATCTTGGTTAAACCTTCTTTGGACACTATGGGAATAATATTTTTGCCCTTTTAAAAAATTATCTTTTGACCTTTAAAAGTAGTATGGTTGATATATTTTAATGTAAATATCAGATTAATTTTTATTTTGATCTTAAGGAGTTTTTTAAAATTCTCATTTAAGCTTCTTTTTTTTTTTTTTTTTTTTTTTTTTTTTTTTTTTTTTTTTTTTTTTTTTATTAATTTTATTTTTGACAGAGAGAGAGAGAGAACTGAAGTGAGGGAGCTCCCAGTTCAGCATATGGTTCCACACGGGCCGGGGCCGGGATTCGATCCCTGGTCCCAGGCGCTGCAAAGTGAGCACTTAACCCACTGAGCCATCCTGGCTTCCCCCAGCTTCTTTTCTTTGAGCAGACTTTTTAGAATTAAATGCTTTTTTGATCTGGGTATGTTCCAAATGTGGTTGAGTTACTGTATCTAAAGGTGATACTGGCACTTCATAATTTCCATTTTCCAGTTTGTCTGAGGCACCTAGACAAACTTTACCTAAGCACAAATTGCTACCTTTGTGCTCTGTAGCCGAACTTCATTTGCAGCAGGAGATCTAACAGGATACAGCATACTGGTGAGGTAATTTGAACTTTAAATAGTTACTGGCTCTTGAAATAAGGACAACATGATTTAGGGTAAAGGCCAGAACTCTGTCTCGATGGTCTTTGTCCTCTGGCTTCCTGCGTGGGAGACAGGTCCAGACAGATGAAATGGCATACTCCAGAAGTCAGTAAATGGTGGGACTGGGACAACCCCTGTCTTCTGGGTTATTTGAATATACATCAGAAATCAACTGGAATGACAGTGGTCTGAGGGCTGAGATCAGTGTCTCCAAAGCCTAGAATATATATATAAAGAAAGAATTTGATAAGAGTTAAGTTGCCTTTTTCAGGAAGGCGGTCATGGAGCAGAAAGCACCTCTGTTCTGTTCTGGTTTCCTTCTGCTCCAAAGTGCAGTATACCAAACCTTGGTCTCACTCTGTGGTCTATTGCACTTAGGTCATGTCTTGCCTGGTAGAGGTACTATTGTTTTCTAGCATTATATTGGAGAATCACTAATACATAGTAAAAGGTAAACATTAAAATTACTGAACAGTTTAGGAAGTACTTGAGTATACATTATTTACTGGATATTGTGAGAATTAGTAAGCAAGGTATGATCAATTCATTCAATGCTTGCAATAAACTTAATAAGTATTTGGTTATATTTTGATTTAATTATCTCTGAGAAGATAACTATTTAAATTACACAACCAGTCTTAGCATAACCTTTCCCCACCCTACCCCCTTTATAAAAGTGGAATATATACTGAATGTAAGTGATTCCTAGCACACTCCCCTTCCCATAGTTTATTTAGCAATTGCAGCAAAGAGACCTCTTAGAAATGCCCACATTGAAAGGAGCATAAATTCCTATTGGCCACTTGAGCTCAGAAGTAGTTTGCTTACCTCTCCATTCTTTTGTATTGCTAATTCTATTTTTGTAAAACACTGCAACAAATATGTGGTTCCTCAAGTTGCAAAAATGTCTCAGTGTTCAGATTTAGACCTTGCCTCCCAATTTTGACTTTCTTTCTGAGAAACTCACCTGATCTTAACACAAGAGCAAAAAAACTCCTTGTTTCTCAAATGTCAATTTTAATATATTGAGAATATATTCTCACCCAAAAGGGATGGGACTGAAGTAGACAGGGCAACATTAGGAGGAAGCTATCATTCTTTAAAAACAAACAAACAAAAACTGTTGAGGTGTATAAGTCATCTATACTTAAAATCCCTAGAATTGGTTTTTATGTAATGTTATATGAGAGAACTGCTGACCGTTGCAAATTAGATCGAATTTGAGTTATCTAGTAGCTGGACTTGACAGTCCTTCATAGAACAGCTACGTGATAACCATGTGTCTTTCTAGGGGAGAAGCAGAGGTTCTCCCCTAGAGATCAGGTATCATTGATCCAGCTACAAATACTTTTCGGCTTCCCTATTGCACCTTCTACCTCCATTCCCCTCCCATACACCCACACAGCCTAACTTTTCTGTCTATTAACCACTTTAATTAACTGATAGATACTATTTGTGTTTTAGTGTCCTAGGGATACGATTAACACAACTGACATCGTCTGTACCATAACAGCTCTTTATTCTTTCCTCCTAATAGGTGACAGAGCTGAATGAGCCACTGTCCAATGAAGAAAGAAATCTTCTTTCGGTGGCCTACAAGAATGTAGTTGGGGCACGCCGTTCTTCCTGGAGGGTCATTAGTAGCATTGAGCAGAAGACATCTGCAGATGGTAATGAGAAGAAGATAGAGATGGTCCGTGCTTACCGTGAAAAAATAGAGAAGGAGTTGGAAGCAGTATGTCAGGATGTGCTGAGCCTGCTAGATAACTACCTGATCAAAAATTGCAGTGAGACCCAGTATGAGAGCAAAGTGTTTTACCTGAAGATGAAAGGGGACTATTACCGCTACCTGGCTGAAGTAGCCACTGGAGAGAAAAGGGCGACTGTCGTGGAATCATCTGAGAAGGCCTATAGCGAAGCCCATGAGATCAGCAAGGAGCATATGCAGCCAACTCACCCCATTAGATTAGGCCTGGCTCTTAACTACTCCGTTTTCTACTATGAGATCCAGAATGCCCCGGAGCAAGCATGCCACTTGGCCAAGACCGCCTTCGACGATGCTATTGCCGAGCTCGACACTCTCAATGAGGACTCCTACAAGGACTCCACTCTCATCATGCAGCTCCTTCGTGACAACCTAACGCTCTGGACAAGCGATCAGCAAGATGACGATGGTGGAGAAGGCAACAATTAAGGCCCCCAGGTGGACTGGCAGCGCTCGCTGATGCTACTACTGCAGTCTCTTTTTTTTTTCCCATGAGTTGGGGGTCGGGTGGGGGAGGGAAAGGGAGGGATGACCTTCCTAGGGAGAAACCCACGACCTGTCCTGTCTTTGATCACCTCTTTGACATTTTTGCCAAAATACCACTAGTGGAAAGTCAGGCTAGCTGTGCTGGTATAGGAATAGCAGCCTCACATTGGCAAATGGACTGTTCTATAGATTAATGCAAGTGGAGCTGTCTGTCTTTAATTTAACTTATTGCTAGATAATAGGGTTTTAAGATGAAAACTTCAATGGAATGGCCCTCATTCAATAAGTTCTGTGGTTCCAGTAAGGATTTTTATGTACATATGCTCTTGTCTTAAGTTTTGGGTACTTTCTATCTCATCTGTTTTAGCTGTGCATTTTTTTCAGGGTGTACTCTATCAGACATGGAATAGTTTTAAATCCCAAACTGACAGACTTAGAACATAAGGTATATTTATCCTTATGGTTTAGGCCTTGCTAGTTTTCTGAAGTCTCTGATTAGTTGACAGTATTAACACTAAATTGCAGTTTACAGTATTTCTACATTGCAGCCATATGTGACATCAAGCCATTGTGCATTTTCCTTTGCTAGTTATTTTGGCTTTACATCCTTATTCAGCCTTATCCAAGTTGGTTTTCTCTCTCCTAGGCCAAAAAGCTTGCGTGAGGAGCATCAAAGCTACTTTAGGTTTTGGTTAATAGGTGCTTGGCAGGTAGCTGTGGGATTTTTGTCTCTTTCCTTTTAAGTCCACCACAAAAATTACTGATCACTTTAATATAAATGTTAAACACCACAAAAATAGAGAAAATTCAGGTCTGTATGTCATTTACTGTGTTGATATTTTCAGAGAAATCCTGATTTGTAAGCTGCCACAGCTCTTTCCTCAGGAATCACGCTGCCATTTTTACCTCTTCACTTGAGTCTTTACCACTGTACCTTCTGTAATGCTACTCAGTTGAGTTATAGAAGCTGGGTGGTCATTTTGAGAAAGTTTGTGGTGCAGTGTAAAAATTCACGTGCTGGAAGCTTACTGGTAGAAAAATCCAAAAGGAAGAGCTCATCATAAGCATTCTGTCCAATTTCAGGAGCCTTGTGTTTCAGCTTTTCCTCCTGAAAACACTCTTTCCCCAATTAATTGTCATAAGAAAACATTAAAATCATTATCAGGTAATAAATACATAACTCCTATTTGACCAGAACTTTTTCTATGTATTTTTTTCCCTTTAATGAAAGCATAGGAATTAGAGGTTCATTTCTCTTGTATAATCAGTGCATGTTTCAGAATTGAAGGAAAACCACATTGCTGTTTCCACAAATTTTTCAGTTTAGACTTCACTTTGGCATTCTCATTTTGGATAAATTTGTCTGGAAACATAATCTGTTGCATGTTAATTCAGCCTTTTTTTTTTTAAATAAGATCATTAGCAGCGTGAACTTCCAAGATAGGTAATTACCTGACACCAGATTTGTTTGTTTGTTTTATTTAGGCAAGAAGATTGAGTAATAATTGAGGAAAAATTGACACTTGCTTTTGCTAATACCAAAATTGAGCTTACAATTATGAAATGAATACTTTT
Source organism: Craseonycteris thonglongyai (assembly GCA_004027555.1). Taxonomy (NCBI): domain Eukaryota; kingdom Metazoa; phylum Chordata; class Mammalia; order Chiroptera; family Craseonycteridae; genus Craseonycteris; species Craseonycteris thonglongyai. The sequence goes on from PVKE010014430.1 coordinate 5,057, forward strand.
AACAGGATATAGGTAACAGTGAAGATAGAATGGTGATGATATATGTAACATTGCAGTTTATCCAGCACGACTTTGCTTAGAAGGTTCCCTTCCTATCCTAGAGTGGAAGTCCCAGTTAATTGAACCCTTCCAGAAGAACTAATAGAAGAAAGCTTTATAGCTTTTGTGCAGTTAGAGGGTCCTAAAGTCAATGTCATGGATGGGAGAATATTTGGCGGGGGTGGGGTAGATGGGACTTCCCTTAATTTATCTTCATGTCCAATGAGCAGTGTTGTGTCCTTGTAGCATTTGGAAATGATTTACTGGAATTACAAAACTTTTTTTTTATTATTATTTTTTATTTCAGCTTTGGCTCTGGCTGCTTTTTAAAATAATGCAAGATAAAACCATACCTGAGGGCTAAAAATGAAGAGGGGAAGGGAGACTTGATATTTAAGCAGCTTGAATGGTTTCTTTTCTTTATTTTTAAAGAAATGCACTTGCCTATGATACTCTTTCCAGTGAAATGATTACTCCTCCATTACTCTATTGATACACTATTGTGCATGCTAGTGTTGTATTTCTATACTGTAGCTTGAAATTTATTAACTTATACTGTAGGTGTTATGTATTCCTATGACAAAAAAATTAAGTCTTCAAATTTTTTAAAGTTTTTTTAATTTAATTTTTTCTTTTGGGAGTAAAGTTTGTTCTACCAAATAGTGATTGTAACAAATTGATCTGTATTGGATGTTGCTATAGTGACATGCAGTTATATATTTTGTTTTTAGGGGCGGGAGGGGGGGCAAAAAAACACACCAGTGTTAGCTTAATCTTAATGTCTGGTGTTTGTCATGGTGAAATTATAACTATTACAGTGTAGGAAAACAGTGAATATGTTCTCTGAATGAGCCTTTGTGCTTTTTGTCATGTTATGCAGTGAACTATTTTTAAGGTCTAATCAGTGATTATTTTTCCAACTCCGTGTTTCTCTAAGGAATTATTTCATACACGGACCATTCTTAGCAGTTTTCCTCAGTGATGGAATATCATGAATGTGAGTCATTATGTAGCTGTCGTACATTGAGCAAATAAACTTACAGATCTGATGTCAGTGCTGCATAGTTTCATTTAATGAGTGTAATTCTTTGTTTTTAAAGGTTTGATTGAACATGCATGTTCTCTCCCCCTTCCCACTCAAAGAATGAGGTTGGCTGTGGGGAAAGGGGCAAGGCAGTGTATATTACAAAACACCTGTATCTAGGAATCAGACCTGGGTTTACTGACCTTGAAAAATCATTGCACCTTTTGGGCCTTCATTGTTTCTCTTAATAAAATGATTGCCTTAAACTGGATCTTTGAAGGTAGGGTACAATTTGTGAGAAGTGTGAAGACCTTAGTTTGATTCATGGCTCCTTTTGATCGTTAGGTAAATTACTAAACTTCTAAGCCTTGGGTTGGGGGTGTAGGTATAATTGGGTCATGTGCCTGATTCAGTATCTCAATTAGGTGCTCTATTATTGGAGATCTTACGTGTTAAATAGCAGTGTCCAATGTGGCCAAGGGAAGAATAATTGTCTTGGTCCACACATAAAATAACACCAACACTAACGATAGCTGATGAGCTAAAAAAAAAAAAAAATGTCGCAATTTGTGTTGGGTTGCATTCAAAGCTGGGCTGCAGGTTGGACTTGCCTGTGTTAGATGAAATGGTTATTTGCACTTAAATATACTGTCTTAGGTGTTTTTGTCCTTCTGAGGTGGTCAAGAGCCTCAGTTGGTGTGGGCCTAGATCTCAATAACCTGCTGTTGATGATGGCAGCTGTCAGAATGTGTCCACCACCTGAATCACATCCCTGAGTGTGTGGTGTGTTCTGCTATGACCAGCTATGAGGAGGGATTTGTCTACCTACAGGAAGCTGTGCCAAGGCAAAGGCTTTCCTCCATCAGCTTGGGTGTGCCCCAACAAAGAAAGGGGGTGAAGGTGGGTGAACACTGGATCATGCAGTGGAAGATGGGTTTTTAATTTTTTTTTTTTTTAAGATAATATTGTTTAGGGGAAACCAGGATGGCTCAGCAGGTTAAGCTTTCACTTTGCAGCCCAGGGACCGAGGATCGAATCCCAGCCCTGGCCCGCACAGATCTATATGCTGAACTGGGGTGTGCTTCCCAGGCAGGAGGCCCCAGTTCAGTTCTTGAACCCCAGGTTGGCCCTTGGCTTGAGGGGCCATGCCTCCCATGTGGGAGACCCCCAGCTCAGTTCCTGCCCTGCGCAGTCTCCGCCCACCTGTGTGGAATAAAACCAAGTTGAAAACTGATGATGTACAAGGATGGTTTCTCCTCGGTTTCTGTCTCTGTCAAAAAACAATTAAAAAAAAAAAGATACATTGTTTTGAGAGCAGGTCAGAGAGAGAAGAGGGGAGGACCCAGAGCAGTCTCGAGTTGTGTATCATTAGTTGTAGATGTGTGGCAGGAACAGAAGTGAGGGCCTCCCTTATGGGAGGCAGGAACCTTCACCATGCCATCCTGGCGGTTACCAGTTGCACCTCAGTTCAGCATATGGGTTTGCATGAGCCAGGGCCAGCAATCAAACCCCGAACTTCAGAATTGCGAGGCAAACCCTCAACCACTGAGCTATCCCGGCGTCCTGCTGCTTAATTTTTTTAGGAATTTTAATTCACATTTTAGGACTGAAACCGTATGACTAGGTTTTTGTCTTTGTCCCAAATGAATTCACCTATGTTGGCTCATTCATCACTCAGAACCACCCCGAGAATGCCACTGCAAGTACAGCTGTTGGAAATAGAAGTGACCGATGTGCAACTCACAGGTGGTTTCTGCTCAACTAGGACACTAAGAAACAGCAGCAGCCAATATTCAGCAACATTGACTGAGCTCTGTGGTAGTTACTGGGAGACAAATCAGTGCCTTGCTAACAGGAAGGTACAGATATGGGTGATATAACAGTCAAGTTTATTGAAAGTAACAGTCTCACTAAAGCTCATCAGAAGTTACTCTCCCCCCCCTTTTTTTTAGGATTTATTTTTACTGTTTTTTGACAGAATGGGGAGAGCCCAGAGCAGTCTCCATAGTTGACAGCATTAGTTTTCCATATAGTTTCACTCCACAAGTGGGCATGGGACTGCAGGGCAGGAACTGGGCTGGGAGCCTCCCGCATAGGCCCCAGCAAGAACTGAACTGGGGGCACACCCCGGTTTAGCCTATGGGTCCACATAGGCTGGGGCCAGGATTTGATCCTCAGGCTCCTCCAGGTCTGCAAAGCGAGCGCTTAACCTACTGAGCCATCCCAACTTCCCCAGAAGTTGCTACCCTTATGTTCTCTGTCCTTTGGTTTTAACTTCTCATTCCTAGTGCCTGGAATTGGACAGAAGACTGGATTTTGCCCAGAAGATTTCCATAGGCACTTAAATTTCTTGAGATAAAAATGCTGTCTATTGATGCATTCCTATCCAGTTTTAAAAGCTTAGTGCAGTATTCAGATTTTCATCTCGGGACCCCTTTACACAACGCTTAAGAGCTTTTGTTTATGTGGGGTGTATAAAAAAATGAAGTAGAAAATGCTCATTTACTTAAAAATATTACATGTTAAGATAACAATTTCATGAAAAAAGTAGTTGTTTTCCAAAACAAAAAATAGAATAGTAGCATTGTTTTACAATTTTGCTGATCTCTTAAGAGTTCAGCTGGACTCAGCTGCTGCTTCTGCATTCAATCTGTTGTGATGTGTTTAAGTTGGAGTATTTGAAAAAAGAATTTGGCATCATACCAGTAAGTTGAGAAAGGATGGGATGGCCCAAAAGAGTTGAGGTTAAGAAAGTTCTAATTCAGGAATTGCATGATGCCCTGGATTAGGCACCAAGGAGAGGTCCTCTTCACTAGACTGTAGAATTTAAAAAATAACAGTGTTAAGCAATTAAATAAAGGTGGTGAGGGAGGGGCAGGAGGGTAATTATAAAGGGGTAAGTCCACTCTGCTACATTCACAGAGCACATTTCTCCATTCTTAGAACTTTGTGATGGAGTGGAGGGGCCATCAAATGAAATTTAGTGGCAGGGGAGCTTTTAGTGTAGCAGGTAAGTTGATTGCTGTTCAGTCATTTTCCCCTACTCTATTTAAGTGCTGTTACCACATGCTTTGGCCTCTGCACTGGTCAGCTGAAACTGCATGTTGACTCACTGGCTGATCTGAGTGGCTAAGAATGGCAGCTACCTCCTGGGAGCACAGTTCTCAAAGCAAGCTTGAAGAAACAATCTGAAAACTAGCTGAGTAACATCTATTTCTAGCAGTTGACAGTAAGTGGTCACCAGCCTAATCAGAATATTAAAATGTGGGCTAACAGCTTGTTAATTAGCCGGCTGGTCTGAATTGTCCAGTTCTGGTATGAGTAAGGATAAATGTGGATCTGAATGTCCACAAACCCTGCCTCTTAACCATAGATAACTTGTGGTCAGTGAGAAGTTGGGGCAAGAGTGGCTGCATTACATTGATGAGTCGTCAGGAATGTTAGTATCTCATCTCCCTTAATCCACACATGGCAAGACAAAATGGATTAGGATTTCCCAATTTAAGTAATATTCTTAAATGGCACTTACACTGTGGGAGAGGAAAGTCCATAGGAGTTATTTGGGAGAACATGCCTTTCTTTGTTTTTTACTTGAATAGGTAGTACATGCACATTAAAAATACAGGTTTTTATATTACCTTGAAGCTAAGAATAGTTTTTACACATTTAAAGGGTTGTAAAGAAAAAGTGTATAGAGACAGTATACCCACAAAGCTTAAAACTTTTTTTTTTAAATATTTATTTTACTATGCTTGACAGAGAGAAGGGGGAGGGCCCAGAGCAGTCTTCATAGTTGGACGTCTTCAGTTTTTGACATGGTTTTGTTCCCCATAGGTGGGTGGAGGTAGGGGGGTCTGGGCAGGGTGGGAACTGCTGGAGGCCTCCCAAATGGGAGGCACACCCCGGGGCCATACTGGGGGGGGGCGAGAACCAGACTGGGGGCTACCCGCATGGGAAGCACACCCAGTTCAGCATATGGGTCTGCATGGGCTGGGGCTGGGATTGGACCCTTGGTCCCCAGGGCTGCAAAGCAAGCAGTTAACCTGCTGAGCCATCCCGGCTTTCCCTTAAAATATTTATTATTTGGTCAGTTGTTTATCAGTAACTCTTTGTGTGTCTCCCACTGCACTCATTTATTTCCCTTTCCTAGCGGTTACTGCTATTCTCTAGTCTTCCTCACCTGGCTCACTTGGAAACAGTACACTTGACTCTGGCCTTGAGATGGAAGGATTTTTGCTTCTTTAGTGCACTTAGTGACTCTTTCATCATAAAAGGTTTTGCCTTGTGATTTAAAATATGAATAACTGTGGATGCAGAGATTGCTCAGCGGGTTGAGCTCCTGTCTTGCAGCCCTAGGGTCCGAGGATCAAATTCTGGCCCCTGCCCATGCGGACCCATATGCTGAACTGGGATTAAATGGGGTTAAGTCTAATTTGAGATACTTATTGCAACCACCAAACTTTAATTATTCATATTTTAAATATTTGTTTTTACTTTTTTTGGCAGACTGAGGGAAGTGGGGAGATCCCAGAGCAGTCTCCATAGTTGCATGTCATTAGTTTTCCACAGAGTTTCATTCCATAAGTGAGTGTGGGGCAACGCAGGGCAGGAACTCGCCGGGGGGGCCTCCTGCATAGGAGGCACGCCCTGGCAAGAACCGAACTGAGGCCATGCCCCAGTTCAGCTCATGGGTCCACCCTGGTCAGGACCGGGACTGCGAGTCAATCCTTGGACCCCAGGGCTGCAAAGTGAGTGCTTAACCTGCTGAGCCATCCTGGCTTCCCAAGATTTATTATTATTGAGAGAAGTGGGAAAGACTCAGAGCAGTCTCCATAGATTTACATCATTAGTTGTGACATAGTTTCATTCCACACAGATGATGTGGGGCAGGAAGTGAACTGGTGACCTGCAAGGGAGGCAAGAACTTTTGTCACTGAGCCATCCCAGCGGTTACCAGTTGCACAGGAGTTCAGCATGTGGGTTTGCACGGTCTGGGCCAGGATTTGATCCCCCGATCTCCCGGTTGCAAGGAAAGTGCTCAACCTGTTGAACTATCCCAGCATCCCAGAATCAGGTGGTCTTAAGCAGCAACCAGGTGCTTTGGCGATACTTTACCCCTAGCCCTTTATTTTGAAAATTTTCAAAAACAAGGTGAAAATGACAGTGATAACAAAATACCTACTATTGATATAAAGTTAACGTTTTGTCATATTTGCTTTATATTTCTCTGTCTTGTGGAACCTTGGAAGGTTCCTATGTTCAGGGCCCGTTACTTGAGCCTGTGAGGACTAAACTATAGTTTTGAACAACAGGTTAGAGTAGATATGTCCAACCTGTGGTGCAGGACAGCTTTGAATGAGGCCCAACACAAACTCTTTAAAATACTTTTTTTTTTTAGCTCATCAGCTGTTGTTAGTGTATTTTATGTATGGCTCAAGACCATTCTTCCAATGTGGCCCAGGGAAGCCAAAAAGTTAGACACCACTGGGTTAGAGGGAGTGCCTGCCTCTCATGGGAACCATCTTGTTTTGAGTCTTCAAGGCAATAGTATTTTGCCTTTTCAGAACCCTCTCCTATTCCTCCTGGATGGAAAAAGTATTAGGTGCCCAATCATCACTTCCTCTCACTCAACAAGCCATCTCACACATGTGCTCACTTGGCCTGGTGGGTCCTGATGGCCTGCAGCTGTTCTGCCTGTGTCTGGGGGAGGTGTTGAAATAGTGCAGCCCATCCTGTTCCTGGGAGTTCTCAGGAAAAGGCAGGTGTGTCAGAAGCTGCCTTCATGTTGAATCTATATCAGGAGAATGAGTCTAGGCTTGTTATAGCACAATCTTGATGTTAACTGGATCTTGCCACCATGATGGGTAAATCACTCTACTACTTATTCTTCGATAGGGGCCAAGAAGAGATACTGAAACCTACCTCCAGCCTGTCCAACCTGCAGCCCAGGACAGCTTTGAATGCAGCCCAACACAAATGTGTAAACTTCCTTAAAACATGAGATTTCTTGCAATTTTTTTTTGTTGTTTTTTAGCTCTTCAGCTATCATTAGTGTATTTTATGTGTGGTCCAAGGACAATTCTTCCAATGTGTCCCCGGAAGCCAAAAGCTTGGACACCCCTGTTTTACCTGTTTTCATTCTCATTTAGCTTGAAGCTGAAGTTTAGAGGTTGGGTTTCAATGGTTGGTGAGTTCTTTAAAGCTTGATGGGAGGCTCATCTTGGATTCCATTAGATTTGTTATCAGCACACTGACTTCCAAAAGTCTTACCTCCCAAAATATGGAGGTATTATCTCATTATGGCTTACAGGTGTTTTTGCCTGCTCAGTTTTATTAAAAACATTCCTGGGAGGCTGGGATGGCTCAGTGGGTTAAGCGCTTGCTTTGCAGCCCTGGGGACCGAGGATCTAATCCTGGCCCTGGCCTGTGCAGACCCATATGCTGAGCTGGAGTGTGCTTCCCATGCAGAAGGTCCCCAGTTCAGTTCCCACCCTGTGTGGCTCCCGCCCACCTGTGTGGAACAAAACCATGTTGAAAACTGATGACATACAACTATGGAGACTGCTCTGGACCCTCCCCATTCTCTCTGCCTCTGTCTCTGTGTCTCCCTAGAACAATAAAATAAATCTTAAAAAAAATATTAAAAACCCAAACATTTCTTCTGGGGAATGATGTGGTCCCTCAGTGATGAGTTCTAGGTTGGAGAGGGTTGGATAATGGGAAAACTAAAAAGTAAAAACATTCTCTTACCCTAAATTGATTACATTCAAAATGGAGACAAAATTTAGGAAGTAATGGCTGGGAAAGGAGTATAAAGTGCTAAAGTAGGAGCAGCTTGTGATGGACTGCAAGCATTTTCATTGAGTTCCTCATATAATTTCCCTAAATGCTGTCCAGATCTCTAAGAGGAGACATATTATATCCCACTGCTGGGTGAAAGCAAAAGGAGTAAAAAGTGCTCCCAGTGCCATATTAGATTTAGATTTTTTTAGCTTAGCAGTTGACAAGCCAAAATGAACTCGGTGGCAAAACAACACAACAGCCTCGGCCTGTCCCTCAAGGTTTTAGCACCCAAAAATGTACCAGTGAGGACTGATCTGGTCGCCCCTCCCCCATTACTTGGGTTAACAAACGGTTTCCAGGGCCTTAGGGTTGAGAGGGGATTCAGCCTCAATCATAGAGCAAGTCTGGGCCTCACCCACGCCCCCACCTAGGGGCCGTCTCCCTTGACGGCGTCCTCTGCTGCCCCCCGCTGGGCGCCACTGGGCTGTGCATCTAGCCCCCACGGACGGAGCCCCGCCCACTCCAAGCCCGGGGGTTTCAGCTATGTTCTGCTTCCTGCAAACCACGCTACCCATGTTTGGCCCAGGTCCTGTGACCGCAGCAGCGCCCTCGAGCCCAGCTCGCCCCCAGCTCCAATCCATCTAGGAGCGCCGTTCTCAGGCTACACCCCTAGTTGTCTTCCACCCCAAATATTTGGGATCCAGGCGAAGGATTTTGCTGTCTGCGTGTGCCAGACACACGGGCGAGTTCGCGTTGGTGAGCTGCACGGCTCTACGCATCCGTGCATCGTGTGCTGCCGCCCTGGCGTGGGTGACAGCCCAGCCATGGGACTTGGCGAGCCCCTCCTCTGAAGAATGAGGGAGCTTCTGACAACCCAGGGTCGCGAATTTCCAGGATAGGCCAGACACCACGTATGTGAGCAGAGATGCGGCCCGCCTTCCGATGACCGCTCCTCCAATGATCTGCCTGTTGTTAGGGCTTGTCCCTACGCCAGGATCTGCCAGCGCAGCTGCCTGGCTGGATAGCTCCCAACTGGGCCTCCACCCGCCGCTGGGCTTAGTCCTTTTCCACCCTCCTCTCTCTCCTCCGTCATTGCCCTCCGCATGAGACTTTGTCACCCGAAGTAACCTGTTCTGGGCTCTACAGGGCATTATAATGCCTTATAGGGTATTAGAGACATCTATGGGTGTTGTCCATTGCTGTGGGTGGAAGGAACTGGTTTGGCAGGGTGGAGTCTCAGGCTCCGGCTGGGCTTTTTTTTTTTTTTTTTTTCCTTTAATTTTATTGTTTTGAGAGGTGAGAGAGAAGTGGGGAGGGTCCGGAGCAGTCATCATTAGTTGTGACATGGTTTCATTCCACACAGGTGGATGTGGGGGATCGCACCAGGTGGGAATGGTGGGTGGAGGCGGGGCTCCTGTGTGAGAGGCACCCCAGTGGTTACCAGTTGCAGTTACAGTGCAGTTCAGCATATGGGTTTGCACCAGCCATAGCCGGGATCGAATCCCGGACCTCCTGATTGCAAGGCAAGCCCTCAACCGCTGAGCTATCCTGGTATCCCCTCATGCTGGGCATTTGACTCAGTGCCTGCCCTCCAGTTTCCTCATCAGAACCAGGACTTGACTTCTAATTTCCTGTGTAGGTGTGCAGTGCTTTTTTACCTGTGTATCTCTCATTCTGGAACCAGCCCAAGAGGTCTGCATATTGCAAAGGAGGAAGCCAGGGTTCTGGACAGCTTGCTGACCCACACAACAGGTGGAAGGGCTCAAAGGGGGTTGGCAACTTGGATCTGTCAGGTTGTCACCTCAGGTTGTCACCTCTGGCCCCATGGCAGAGTGCTGAGCTAGGGGGCAAACCTGCTATCCTGAGGACACTGAAGTCAGCCCCTTCTTCTCTTTGGCATTCAAGTTCTGACACAGCCAGGCCCCAACCTAACTTTCCAGCTTCACCTTCTGCCTGCCCTCTGTATCACACATAGCCCCCTCCTCTGCATGGCTGTTTCCCCACTGAATTCCTACCCCCCGCCCACACACACTCCTGGACACACACTCATAACTGAATGGTGGCCACCCAGGGCTCTCCCCCAGAATTAGATGTCAAATGTTGGATAGCACAGACATTCCAATCTCTGCCCTTCTCATCTCCCAACATAGAACTGTATAATCTGAGGCCTGGGAGGGGGATGGGTTGCCCAAGGAACAATCAAACCTAGGTTTAGGTGTTGAAGATCAGCCTCAGTTGTTACTGACAAGAAAGGTGAGATTGCTGTCACTCAGCAATGTCTGTCATTTTCCAGATGAAGGACTGTCAGTGGCAGAAAGCTTCAGAGCTCGATTGAATTCCTATCCCACCACGTTCTAGTTAGGTGTTGTAATTTTCAAGTTTCTTAGCCTTTCGGAGGGTCAGGTTCCATATTTGGAAAATGGGATTAGTACAGTTTACCTAAAAAACAAACAAACAAACAAAAAATCTAGCATTGACCCGGTGCTTACTGTGTGCTCCAGGCACTGTTCTCAAAGCTTCACGTGTATTACATAAGCTTCACGTGTATTACATAATCAGCTTCACTTTGCAGAGGAAAAAACTTAAGACTGAGTAACTTGCCCAAGGTCCCATAGCTAGTAAGTGGCCCAATAGGGATTTGAACCCAGGCACTTTGACACCAGTGGCCAGAAACATAAATGAGATCCTGTGCTGCCTCTGGGTGGCATAGGTTGTTGCTAGGAGGATTTAATAAGCTAAGGAGTGATTGGCAGCTAGCAGGTGCCCAATACATGCTCATTGTGATTAGTAACAGAAACAGTGGTCAGTACCTGTGCAGCATAGTTGGGCAGGGACTCTGGCTCTAGGCCTTGGCTACAGACTCTGCAAGGCAGAGTCAGGGGTGGCATCCAGGGAAGTGAAGGCTCAGAGGCTGAGGCCCAGATTAGAGAAAAACCGAAACAAAGACATAGTAGGTGTGGGGCTGAGGGAAGGGGTGTCTCAGTGTTTTTTCCATGACTGGGTATCCTGCTCCCATTTCTGTTCTGGACCTGACAGGACCCAGAACTGGGGCAGATAATCCATATGTTCTGGGGTGAGTGGTGTCAGGTATCTGGATGTCTCCGGGAGAGCACCAGGGGGCAGTCACTTACTGTCCTGTCTGGGCCTAGGAGTAGGGGAAGGGCAGAAGCAGCAGCACCTAGTCCCAGAGTGTCCTGCAGGGGGCTCTGCTCCCTCCTGGTGGTGGAGGGGTGGACAGCCGGTGGGGGCAAGGGGGGACACGGGGTGGGGTGGGGAGTAGGCAAGGCCACCCTTACAGAGTTGGCCATCACAGATTGAGGCCTGGGTGGGCAAGGACTGCTGCCTTATTGGTGGGGATTGATTACTCCTCCTCCAGAACTGCTCTTCCTGTCACCCAGAGACCATTTCCTCAGGGCTCCAGAACCCCTGCTGAGGTACTGGCCTGTGGAGCCAGTCCCAGGGTTCCAGGCTTTCAGGCTGGTAAGGCCTGGAGCAGAGGGTCTTCAGGATCTTCAACAGGGCCACTGAAGGGATTGTAAAGGGATAGTTCCAGCCCCGTGGCTCAGAGAAGGGTTGGGGTGGGGATCAGGGAGGAAAGGGGCTGGAGGGGAGAGGGCTCAGTGACCTGTTTGACCACCCATTCACCTGATTCGGTTCTCAGTCTCGCTAGCCCACTGTCCCCCCTCCCCTCCCCCCACACACAGACTCTCACAACCATCCCTAAGCAGACTTAGAAAAGGACTCTCATGAACCAGCTTGTGTAGGGGCTGATGTGGGAGAAGAGTTCCCCACACCTGCCTTGGGGTCAGCGACAAAACTGAAGCCTTTCTCACGAAGCACCCTTGTGGGCCCTGCAGAGAGCCAGCGTTACATCCGTGGGCACCCCTGGGACTTGCCTTCCTGCCATTGTTAGGGGGCTGACCCTGGGCAGCTGCCAATCTTTATGATTTCCCCTTGATTTCCTTTCTGCACAGGGCTGACCGCACCATCAGGCAGTCAGGGCAGGGGGAGCCTCAGAGACCACGTAGATCCCCCCGAATGGAAGCTGAGCCCAGAGCGGGGCTGGACCCCAGGCCAGGCCTCTGACAGGGCCAGACCTGGCCTCAGTCCAGTGCTTTTTCCTGAACAGTGCTGCTCCTGACCCCGCTGTTCATGCTTTTTTTTTTTTTTAATATATTTTTATTTATTTATTTTTATTTTTAACAGACAGAGAGAGAGAGAGAGGGAGAGAGAGAGAGAGACAGAGAGAGAACTGAACTGGGGGAGCTCCCAGCTCAGCATATGGTTCCACACGGGCCGGGGCCGGGATTCGATCCCCAGTCCCCGGTGCTGCAAAGTGAGCGCTTAACCCACTGAGCCATCCCGGCTTCCCCTCGCTGTTCATTCTTTAGTCTAAGTTTTCCTGGGAGGTTCTGCCCTTTTAAGATTTATTTTTATTGTTTTTTGACAGAGAGACAGACAGAGAGAAGGGGGAGGGCCCAGAGCAGTCTCCATAGTTGACAGCATTAGTTTTCCATATAGTTTCACTCCACAGGTGGGCACAGGGCTGCACTGAGTAGGAACTGGATCAGGAGCCTCCTGCATAGGTCCCAGCAAGAACTGAATGGGGGCCACACCCCAGTTCAGCACATGGGTCTGCATGGGCTGGGGCCGGGATCTGATCCTCGGGCTCCGGGGCTGCAAAGTGAGCACTTACCCCGCTGAGCCATCCCGGCTTCCCCCGTTCTACCCTGTTAACCTGGAGGTGAGGGTAAGTAACTTCCTTCCACTGAGGCAACCCCTGAACCACCAGTGCTGCATCTTTATCCACCCACCGCCACCTTAGGCTGGGCAGGGGGTGTACCAAGCTGGTAGGTGAGCAAGGTTGGAAGGATGGGTGGGAGGGGGGCATGATGCTGCAGGGACCCCTCCCACAGCTGGGCGGTTTTCCCCGGGGTCTCCAGACATGACGTTTTCTCTCTGGCCAGTCCCTTGACTTTCTCTTGCCCTCGGTCTGCCCCTCAGTGGAGAGGGAGGTGGCTGGCTGGCCTGTGAGGCTCGTCCACCCTCCACGCTCCTACCTGAGGCCATCCAGCAGTTCTGCTAGTGACCCAGAGCTGGCCCTTCTTCACCAAGCCTGAGCTTCCTGGCACCTCCCATGCTGCCAGCTCTCCCAGGGCAGTTAGTGGTTAGAAGTGCCATCTCATACAAAAGAAGCCTGTGAATATGGTTCGTCCTTGGGAGGCACGGTTAGATATAAAGAGTGAAGTCCACTTTCATCTGGCCAGGTGGGAACCAGGATTCTTGACTGAGAGGATCATGCCAGGCATGGAATGAGGCCCTGCTCACCTGTGGGTGGGGACCCTGTGCTCCTCAGGAACATTGGTTGTTGGACAGACCATACATGCTTTGGGGGTGAGGGGCACATTTTGGGCCTTCTCCACATCCCCTGGGGCCACTTTTCTGGGAAAGCAATATGAGGGCAGGGCTTAGCCCCCACATTACCCAGTGCCCAATTCTGGCTGAGACCAGCCCACGCTTGCCCAGTTGCCCTCACCCATGCAGTTCCCTCCCTCTCCTTCCCTGCTTTGGTCCTGGGCCTGCAGCTCATTTCAGCTGTGCAAATCCAGGCCTGGGGCTGAGCCCTGAGCTGCAGGGCTGTCCCAACCCTCAGTGCATGTGGAAGTGGGGGTGGAGTGCAGAGGTGCAGGAAGTGAAAGGTAAGACCAGCAGATAGGACCCTGCCTTGGGCTCTGTCAGGATTGGATAGGGCTTGGTAGCTTCCAGAGGACCGGGGGGTCTGGGGCTCTAAGTGTTTAACCCCATGGCCAGTTCATGGCCAGGGGCTCCAGTCTTCCTGACCCTCCTTCCTTTCTTCCCTTGGTTGCCCCTCCCCTATCACAAATGTTCTCTGGCCACATTATGTATTACGGACCCGGCACTGGGGTCCTCTCAGCTGCTCTCACCTCCCACCCCATCCCCTCCACAGAGCAGTCTGTGCCTGGCAAACCCTGGGAAAATGATAGTGTCTGGACACAGTTCACTCCCCCAGCAGCCACGGTCTGGGGGCTGTGCTTGACCTTCCAGAGACTGTGAGGTAGGCCTGCAAGCCCCAGGGAGAAAGCCAGGAGCTCAGCAGATGCCCTCCTTCCCCCGCCACACCCCACACCCCCACGTCCAGCCTGTCCCCCCGCACTGCAGAGCCCGCTGCTACATCCTGGCCCCGGCCTCCTGCCCTCTCCCTGGCAGGACCCATGTTTACTGCACTCAGCAGCACATTGCCTCTGCCTCTTGGCTGGCCCTTCCCAACCTCTCCTTTAAGATCTTTCTAGAGCTGGGATGCTTAAACCCTTTGCTGACTGCAATAGCCTGTGCTTAGTGTGTGCAGCCTTTGGTGCCCTCCAAGGCAGGGCCCTGAGGGCCCTCATTTGCCCTTTCTTCCCTTGTTGCTTTTCCTCCAGCCTGAAAACGCCAGGCTTCCAGCCCGTGCCCATGCCATTCCTCCTTGCCACACAGGGTCACTTCTGGAAAGCCCTTTTTCCCACTCCACTACGACCCGGCAGGATGTCTCAGCCCCTCTCTAATGCATAATGCTGCTTGTCTCTGAGCTGTTCCCTCCTCTTGCCCCCTTGAGAGCAGGGACTTGGACCAAATGGCTGGGTGCTGGACCCAGAGGAGAAGCCAACAAGGAGGGCAGATTTCACAACTGGGAGGGAGACAGAAAAGGAAAGACCGGAACTAGTGGCTTGTGCACTCCACAGATCCCTCGGGGAATGGGCACCAGCCGTGGGTGGCCAGGGACTTGAGGTCCTTGAGGGAGCCTTTGTCATCAGCCTGGAGCATGGAATACAGCCCTTCAGACACCCTTTGGTGAAGCAGAGGGGCCCAGATGCTAACATTCATTGAATCAAGGCCAATGTCTGAGTCTACAGGAGAGACCTTTAGAGAAGGACCCACTGAGAATCAAGGGAGAGGCTTGGAATTGCTCCTGCAGCTCAGCTGCTGTGCAGGGACTTACTTACCAGGTCTCCCAGTGCCCAGGGCCAGCCCCACCCAGGGTGACCTCCCTGACCTTAGCCAGCCAGCCCTGTCCACTCTGCCCAGAGATGATGCCTCAGATCCCGTGTCTTCTGAGCTGAGCTCTGGGCACAGGGCCAGCCCAGCCCCAGCCCCCTCCTGCCTCTGCCCCTTAAATGGCCCAGTCAGGCTACAGGGCCTCTCCTCAGTTTCCTTGTTTCCTACATTAGTTTCCCCTGGAGACTGGGGCCTGTTTCCTTTGCACGGAGTAAATTCCTCCCCACCCACCTACCCTGTTCCCCAGCTGTGTCCCAGATGATTGCCTAAACCCTGGTGACCTCAAAGCCAATGCCCTTGGGCCCACTCTGATAGCGCCAACGGCACCCCAGGCACTGACCCCTGCCTGCCCTGGCCATGGCCCTGGACTCTGGGTCTGAGACCCCTGGCAGCTCTCTCCAGGCCACTTTGCAGCTGGCTCCCTTGAGCAGCGGTGGCCCCCAGGATCAGCTGCATCCCTGTCTTCCTCCTGAGGTCCCAGCAAGCCTCATTTGCAGGACTTTAAGCTGTGGAAACTCCCCCTCCCCCAGCCTTCCTATCTGAGCGAACCTGCCCTCCCCTACCTGCGGCCACACAGATGGCACTGCCCCCTCCAGGACTATCTGTGTGGACCAGGGCAAGTCTCTTCATTTCTTTTGAGGCTCCCTGTGCCCAGTTAAGCAGGACTAACCACACCGCTTCCCAGGGCTGATGGGAGGGTTGCCTTGTCAAAGGCGGGCATCAGCTTTCCCACACTTCAGGGACACTGGTGGAGGAGCTGGCAGCCTTGATGTAGCTCTGACAAGGTGGGAGGATGCAGCCACACCTGTGGAGAGCAGGGCCATCCCATGGCCAACCATAAGGGAGCTGGTGATCAGAGCAAGAAAACTAGATGGGCTAGCTCTGTGTGGTGGCTACAGGATCACGGAGGTGTCCAGGAAATACCTGACATGTAGGTCCAGTATCCTAACTAAACAGATTTAGTTAGGATACTGGAGCTCAGGGATGAGTGGAAGGGTGTGTAGACGGGACAGTGCCCCGGCCTTCAGGCCCAGACTTGTCCTGCTAGTTGGGCTGTCACAATCCTTGTTCCATGTATTTATTTCCTTGTGGGCCTCCCTCGAGGTCAGGGGAGACCTGTAAGGGTTCAGCTCTTTGGCTTTACACCTGCTCCAGAATGTATCCCAACAGGGAACCCGTATCAGGGAGGGGAAATCAGGAAGGTGGGCAGTGTTGGGGGTGGGGGTGTAGTGTGTGTACGTGACGTGCGTGCATGCGCACATGTGTGTACACTCCCGGCCCTTCCCTGTGGGTTGCTGCTCCTCTCAGGGACCCTGGGAAAGTAGGGCTGTGGGCTGAGAAAGTGCCAGAGTCTTGCCCCAGCCTCAGGTTCTGGGACTTTGTGGAGAGAATGTGGAGTCTCTCAAGTTCTTGGGTACTTGAGAGCTTCCATCTGCTTTCTCCCTTCCCCAGGTCCCTCTGAGCTCTCTTTGGGCCAGGTGAGAGGGTGGGGGGTTGGGTAAGAGCAGACAGAGGAAGGCCAAGGTAGGTGTGACTGTTCTGGCGTGGGCCAGTCCAGGCAGGCCCTCCTGGAGCAACCACCTCCCTGTCAGGGGCTTTGCCTCTCTTCCACCAGAACATAGGCCACACTGCCTTCAATCTCCACAGGGTACCCTCAGGCCTGAGAGCCCAGGCCCCATCCTGCATGCATGGGTGGGTGGGTGGGGTGTCCTTTGACTAGGCCCACCTCCCCTCAGAAAGTCCCTTACCTTCTGCATGGTCAAACCCTCTGGGAGGATAATGAAGTAATGATGAGGTCAACAGAGGACTCAAGTTCCCAGGAAGCTCCCCTCCCTGGCTCTGCTGTCTCCCTTCACCTAGCCCCAGCCTAGGTGTCCCTGAGTGCCCAAGCCCAGGCCAGGTGCCTGTCCTGGTCTCCCCAGCTCCCACACCTGGCCCTTGGGGTTTTACGTGCTGGTCACAATCATTATTTCTCCCTTAATGGACGATAGGCTAGAGGGCAGGGCTCGGTCCTGTGATTGACACCACTGCTCCCGTGGGACCCAGCATGAGGCTTGGCACACAGGAGACCCAGAGGTGTGGAACGTGTGAGTCCGCCAATAGCGCCAACCCGCAGGCCTCCTCCACACACACCAGGGTCTGAGGCAGTGGCAGGCAGTTGTTTTGAACTTTATTTGAGAAAAATGTAACATAAAGGTATCAAAAAAGCATAGAGGCTGACAGGCGGGGATGGTCAGTGAAGGCTAATGCGGGGTTCGAAGCAGGGCTAAGGCCTTTTACTTGGCTCCAGGCTGCTCAGACTTCCCCGCTTCTGTGCCCCCAAGCTGGGCACGAGACTCAAAGGTGACCGGGATGGTGATCTCCGCCGACTGGGTGGCTGCCTTTGGTATGGGGGCTTCCACGGAGAGCGTGCCCTCAGGGGACAGGGAGGAGGAGACCAGGGTGGGGTCCACACCAGGGGGCAGCCTGGACATGTAGAGAAGGAGAAGAAAAGTCACACACAGGTGGGTGACTATGCCCTCCTCCCACTCCCCACCATCTGGAGCCAGGACTCACGTGTATTTTCGAGTGAAGCACCGTGAAATGTAGCCATGCTCATCCTGTCTCTCTTCGTGCTTGCCTAGGGGAGGGGGAAAGAGTTGTTCAGAGGGTGGGTGCCTCCCAGGCCAGAACACACACAGCCAAACACACCCCACCTGGTAGCCTGGACTGAAGGCAGAACCAAACTGGCAGAGGGATTTGGGGGTCAAGGATTGTCCTCAGAACCTTCTGGAAAGTTCGGTTTAGAACTTTCGCGGGGGATGCGCAGTGCGGGGCAGGCGCATATGCCCCCTCCAGGGACCTCCGCCGCCGGTCTCGGGGCAGGGGCAACGCCAATGCCAACGCCGGAGGGCTCCGTCCTCTTCACACCGACCACAGGCCAGGGGGCAGGTGGGCGCAGGGAAACGGGGTCGTTTGGAGGTGGAGCATGGGGGAGGGGGTGGGGCTTCACTAAAAGCGGGGACTTTCTTCCCTTAATAGAGTATTTTTAGAGCCCAAAGGTCACTTGGGAGCTATCAGCTCCCCCCATTCTGGAGAAGAGAGCACAGGCCGGGGGCAGGGCCAAGAGGCTAA
Organism: Craseonycteris thonglongyai; assembly: GCA_004027555.1. Taxonomy (NCBI): domain Eukaryota; kingdom Metazoa; phylum Chordata; class Mammalia; order Chiroptera; family Craseonycteridae; genus Craseonycteris; species Craseonycteris thonglongyai. The sequence goes on from PVKE010014430.1 coordinate 23,070, forward strand.
GTTTTCGCCCGGCTCCCCGGGCCTGCCAGCGCCATCCCCGAAGGGCCGGGGGCTCACCGGTGATCTCCACCACGCCGTCCTTGGTCTTGACAGTCAGCTCCTCGGGGGCGAAGTGGTTGACGTCCAGGGACACGCGCCAGCGGTCGGCCGTGTGCCGGATCTCCGAGACGCCGCTGCCGAGCTGCTGGCCGAGCGCGCGGCCGTAGGCGGGCGTGGCCACCGCGGGGGCGCACTCGGCGGGGGCCCCGGGCAGGGGGCGCACGTAGCCCGGCCAGCCGCTGTGGCCCAGCCAGAGCGACAACTCCTCGGGCAACCTCGGCATCCCGAAAGCCTGCTCGAAAAGGCGGCTGTGGGTCGGGTACCAGTCGCGGAAAGGGTCCCAGCTGGAGCTCCGCAGGAGCGAGAAGGGCACACGGCGCTCGGTCATGCTGGCTCCGGTCTGCGCGTCTGTGTGCGTCTGGCTGCGCCGCGGACAAGTGTGGAGCCTGAGACGGAAGCGCTTTTATAGGGCTCCAGCCGGATATTTTTAGCAGGCGGTGCCTCAGGTCTCTATTAAAGGCAATGACGGGTTGGGGCAGCCGCTCCCCTTGCATACCGGGGCAGGGGCGGGGCGAGGAAGATTGCCCACATCTGGAACCTTCTCTTGTTCAAAAAAAACAAATGACCTGTACGACACTTGCAGGCGTGGCCCCTAAAGCGCTAGCCCGCAGCCTGAGGAGAGTCCCATTCTTTCTCCAGGACAAAACAGGCCACACCACTAGGAAGTGGCAGAGCCAGGCTTTGACCTGCTGAGTGTCTGTGAAATAATTCTTTGTTTATTTTGTTTTTTAAAGTTGATTTTATTGTTTGAGAGAAGGTGAGAGAGAGAAGGGGTGAGGTTCCAGAGTAGTCTCTATAGTTGTACACCAGGGGTGTCAAACTCAATTAAAACACAGGCCATTTGGCACAACAGGCAAGATTCACATGGGCCATACATTTACAAATGTCACCAGAACTGAGTCAGCGCATTTATACATGCCCACAGGCCCCCAGGAAAGGCACTGGGCTACGTGTATACTCATCTTCAGTAGTTAAAGGGTTAACGACTGTGTGGACGGTAGTGCCTCAATCTCCCCTAAGCGCTATTTTCTTCATAACAATTTTTTCTGTTTTCATTTTATTTCAGAGCATCGTGGGCCACAAAAAAATTACCTTGGGGGCCATGTGCGGCCCGCGGGCCACCAGTTTGACACCCCTGTTGTACACCATTAGTTGTGACATAGTTCCATTCCACAGGTGGATGTGGGACCATTCGGAGGTGGGTGCCCCCTGCGTGGGAGGCTAGAACCTTCTCCACCATCCCACCGGGTACCAGTTGCTCTGCAGTTCAGCCTATGGGTTTGCATGCACACGACTGGGCCAGGAAGCGATCCCTGGTGCAAAGCAGGTGCTCAAACTGTTGAGCTATCCTGGCATCCCTGTTTTTTTGTTGTTTTTTTTTTTGAAGATCTAAGTGGCTTTAAACAGTTCAGGAATTGGGCAGAATCCCATCTAGGAACTAGAAGGTATTCCCTGTAAAATAATTGTCTTAAAAAACAGTCTGAGGGGTGCTGGGATAGTTCAGCAGGTTTAGCGCTTGCCTTGCAACTGCGAGGTCTGGGGATCAAGTCCCAGCCCCAGCCCGTGCAAACCCATATACTGAACTGCGACTCAACTGGTAACTGTGGGGATGATGGCGAAGGTTCTCGCCTCCCATGCAGGAGGCCCCCAGTCCGGTTCCTGCCCCACATGGCCCCACATCCATCTGTGTGGAATGAAACCATGTCACAGTTAATGATGTACGACTATGGAGACTGCTCTGGCCCTCTCCCTTCTCTCTCTTTCTTCTCTCAAACAATAAAATAAATCTTAAAAAAAAAAAAAAAATCAATCTGGTGTGGTTTTTAGGAGTGTGGGCTGTGGGCTCTGAAGCTAAACTGAGTTTACATCCTGGTTCTGCCACTAATTGGGGGAACTTGTGCAAGTTAGATTGTGTGCCTCAGTTTCTCCATCTGGAAAATTGAGATGATGATGATAATGCTTATATCACTGGGTTGCTGTGAGAATTATGTGACTTAATGCAAGCGTAGACTTTTGCCCAGGGCTTGGTACATGATAATTATTATTATTATGTACCTGGAACTGAAGAAAGGGAGGAAGGAGGAGAATGTGTGCCTGTCTCTGCTGCAGAGGTGGTGGTATGTGTGGGTCTGGCCCTTTCTCCCTGCCCCCAGCACTGGGGCTGGCCCAGATGAGAGCCAGAGGCCAAGCGCAGAGAGGGGGTCAGGAGGAAGGTTATTGTCAATCTCTGTTCTACTTTTCCTGGAGGACAGGGAGTCTAAAGTGTAGTGACCTTGAATCTAGTCTGGGTTTGGCCATGGACTTCCTGTGTGATTTTAGACTTTCTCTAAGCTTCAGTTTTCCTTATGATCTCAAAACCCCTTTTGTTTATATTCCCACAGCACAAAGGGAGAGGGACTCCAGGGGTCGAGTTTGCTCAATCTTGCTTGGAACCTGCCCCTTGACCCCTCCTATCTGTCCACCTATGGGATCCAGGCCCCCATCTCCCATTGCTGGGAAAGGGTGGTACCCCTGTCTCCTGCCATAATCCTAACATGCCCTCTTTCCTTCCTTCATAGGCATGACCCTGGTCTAGCCTTGCTTCTGCCGACTTATGTTCTATTATCCCTCCTTTTTTAGATGAGGAAACTGAGGTTCAGAGTGACTGGCCCTCTGTCTCTTGTAAGACACCAGCAGAGTAAGCCTCTTGCCTCTAGGGCTCAGGGCTCACCCTCAAGGGGTCCTACCTTGAAGTTTCCCTTCCTCCTCTCTTTCTGAGACCCACCATGTTTATTGCCCCTCTCCTGGGGTTGAGGCTCTACTGTCAGTTCTACAGGGGGCCTTGCCCTGCCCAGGACACCCGAGGGGCTGGAAGCCAGCCTCCAGGCCACTCACCTCAATGAAATGGGGGCACAACAAGTCTTATGGTCTCTCTGAGCCTCCATTTCCTCTCCAAGAGAGAGAGAGCTCCTGAATGCCTTTCTTTCTTAGCCACCTGGCCATGAATCTGATGTCACCTCTGGAAAGGCCTCTGAGTACCTGGGGCTCTGTTGGGCCAAGAATGGGAGGCAGACAGGACCCTTGCTCTCTGCCCGCTTCCCTTGCTGGATTATGTCAGGAGCCCAGTAGGTCTCAGTTGGGAGCTTCTGGCTGTCTCACAAGGGTCTCAGCTTCAGGAAGCCCCGGGCACTCCCAGCCCCGCCCAGCCAGCTCTATAAAGTCAGGATGAGGTCAGGAGCCAGGAAGGACCTAATGCACCCCTGGCTGCTCACCTTGCCTCAGCCTGGAGCTCAGGTGCCCCACCCTGCAGGGTGTAGTGGGGTGTGGTCATGGGTGCTTTTAAGTGTGGCCCAGCCAGGCCCAGCCACGCTCTGGGTGGAGGCGGCCTGCAGGGCAGCCAGCACTTGTCGGCACAGGCTCCCTTCATCTTGTCTGAAACCAGGCCGGAGGATCTAGCCCTACTGCCCCAGCCAGGGCAAGTTGTGCAACCTGAGGTGCAACAACCCCGTCATCACTCTGCCCGCAGCAGTGGGGGAGGCAGAACGGAGAATTCACATCCATCTTCAACGGGCAAGTTCTTGAGGGACCCTTAGGTCTCCCTGACAGTCACATGGGAGGGGACATGGGTGACTCTGAGTTGTGGTAAGAGGGGGTAGGCTGTGGGAGAAACTGGGTTTTGGGGTCAGACAAGGATAGGCTTGAATCTGGGTGCTGCTGTTCACTGGCCTGGTGATTCTCTGGGCCCACATGTCCCCATCTGCAAAATGTGACTAATAACGTGCCCATCTTGCAGGGTTTTGGTGAATCTCAAATGCGACAATGCACATGAAGTACCTGGTGCTCTTTAAATATAAATTGTTAAGGAAAGAGGGCCTTTACTTTTGTATGTTGAAACTTTAATGAGAATTACCCAGTGGTATGAACTTTCTAGTGCACGCAAGTATGTTTGTCAGAGTCCCCTTACTGAGATGAGAAAACTGAGAGTCAGAACTGCCCAGTGTCCCATAGCTGGTAAGGAGTCGGGAAGGTCACCTGATTCTCTGTCCATTGGGGAAAGACTTCCCAGGCGGTTCAGGGAGGGCTGTGAGCTCCTGGGCATAAGGTGAGGTGTGCTAAGGGTTGCCTGTCGGGACAGGGAAGGTTGGGCCAGACTCCCTGGGGTCCTTCTGGCCCTGACCAGGTGCCTTTCCTTCAGGAGATTGTACCCTGAACTCAGGCACAGGGCTTGGCAAGAGTAGCAAGGACTGGATGTGAGCCCCAACTTGCCCACCTGCCCACTTGCTCTTCGACAATCTTCTGCTCTAGCATCCCAGGCACTGAGCTGTGGGATTGGGGTAGTTTTTCAGGGAGTAAGAGGACAACTAACTCCACACCCAGGGATTTCTCAGAAGCCATGGAGAGATATCAGGGAGGGGGCAGGTGAGGGATGAGAGTAGGTGGGCACTGTAGGGTCTAGGATCCCTTACTTGGAGGGGCCCCTCCCCTCGTCCTTGGTCTCAAATTCTGGGGTACGCTGCAGTAGTCTCAAGATCAGCCTCCTAGCTTGGCGCTGTGCCCAAGGCCTTGGCCACATGAGCCATACCCTTGGTTGGCCTTTGCCAACTATGGCTGAGCCAGCCCCTCCTTCCCTGGCCCAGTCTCAGAGAAAGTTCGAGAGTGTTCAGGCAGCTGCCAGAGCTCCCTGGAGAAGCCTGACAGCTGACAGATTGCAGATTGCACTGGTTGCTGGGCCTGCTGGGAACTGAAAATATCGGCAGCAATAATTAGACTGCATGGGGGTGGGGAGCCATAGATCTTTCTGGAAACGTCTAGACACTGTCCCTCTAGGAGTCCATTTCCAAAACCCCATTTCCAGCTGGCCCACTCCTTAGGCGTCTGGCGTCTGGCTGGTCTCGGGATCACCTCACCCCCATCACCACTGAAGGGGTACCAAGGAGGGGCCGGGGGGAGGGAACATGTTCTGGCCCCTTCCATCCTGCTGTCCAACAGAAAACTCTGTCTAGCTGGGGAGCCTGGGGACCTGCCCGTCTGTGTCTGTGACCTTGGCCAGCGGCCGGCTCCTGTGACTCATTTTCTTCATCTGCACAGTGAGGCCATTGGACTGGATGTTCTCTAAGACTCTTTCCAGCACCATGAATCAACAGTTTCTCCTCCACTCTTCCCCCTCCCCCCAGGTCCCCTGCACTGCCCACTCTGCCATCTAATGGTGAATGGAGGAAGGGGGTGAGGGAGGACGTGGTGACGTGGCATCCTCTGTGGTGGCCTTCGAGGTGGGAGGCCCTGTGGCTGGAGTATCCTCATGTCTCATGTCCTGAGCGCCTTTCTCAGGCAGAGGGGGCGCTGCAGAAGGAAGGGCAGGTGCCTGGGGCGTTGCTGAATATGCCCTCACCAGAGAGAGGCTGGTGAGAGGCCACGGGGCTTCCAAGAGCATCTCAGGGAGGCAGGGGATGGGGGTGCCAGCTGGGAACCCCCATCTGGGCATGTGCACTTGGGACTTGCTACCGTGGGTCTGGGCTGAAGGAAACTGCTTAAGGAAGACAGGACACAGGAAAACCCTGTCTAGCCTCCTGGCTGCTGTGTGTGTTGGGAGGGGAAAGATTGGGGCGGGGGTCCCTACAGCCCCCATCTGTGGAGACAGGAACCAGGAGAGGACTTACTGCTTCGTAAAGGCTCACAGCCTGGGAAGCTCCCCCACCCCCATCCCATCTCCCCCTACTTGTTACCAACGTGGAATTGTAGTTTCCTGTTTCACTGCCTGCCTTCCTGGCAGTATTTTTCCCTTTTCCCAAGGAACAGAGCAGAGTCTGAACCCTCAGTCCGTGGGAGGGCCAGGGGCTTCGTACCCTGGTACCCTCCCCGTCTTTCCCCTCAGAATGTGCACCGCTTCCCCCAAATAGCCAGGGAGGACACTGAGGACAAGAGCTTCAGGCTTCCAGGCTGACATGGACCCTCCCCCTGGGCTCTCTCCTCTCCCTCCAGACCTGTTTTGTGCCCCCTTGGCAGGACATCAGCTGGCAGTTTTTTTTCCTCTCTCTGTCGCCCTCTAGTGTCTTTCTGCCACTACCACACCTGGCCTTTGCCCCCTGCCCTCCCCCAGGGTTTCTGGAACTGTTCACTCATTTGACAAACATTTTAAGGGTGCCTCTTTGGGGTGGCAGAGACCCATAAGATATTTCCTGGGCTCCAGAAGCTCACAGATTTAGGGAGAGAGATTTGCCAACAAGCAACTGGAACAAGAGCTTAAGGCCCTAAAGGTAGGAACAAACCCAGCGCTGGCGAACCCAGAGGCAGGAGTAGCCACCACATCTGGGGACCAGAAGGCTCTTTGGAGTAGGAAGCAGCTGAGCTAGGCCTTGAGTCATGAATTCACCTAAACCGTGGCGGTGGGGATGGGGGGCATGCACGGAGGGCCCAGGGAAGAGAGTCAGCTGGGGTGGAATGAACGTACAGGAGTCCGGGGCAGTGGTAGGAGAGGCGGTTGGAGGGGTGGCAGGAGGAAAGGATGGCCACTCCAAGGAAAGCCATTCGGAAGGCCTTATGAGGTGGACATGGTGATAGGACACAGTCCACAGAGCAGAGAGTTCTGTTTCATTAATTCAATAGTGTCCTCAGAACCAGGGACTGTGCCTGGCACACAGTAGGTTTTCAATAAGTATGTGCTTGCTGAGCCAGGAACAGAGACGAGACAGAAAGGGAAGTGGCACCATCTGGGGGCAGCCTGGCTGTGGGGTGCAGGGAGGAAGGCATCAGGCTGAGCACTGAGGACATGGAATGGGGGAGTGTAGAGCTCAGTGAGAGTCAGGCTGAATTTTCATGCCCATCTTTGGCATCTCCAGAGCACGGCCAAACGAGCCCTCCCTGTAGTCCCAACCGCTTGCCTATGGCCCCGTTTTGCTGAATTTGTGTAAAGGGTTAAAGAGACACAGCAGCTTCTTTGATCAGCTTCCTTAGATCATTTCCAGCCACTGGACAAAGGACCCCTCAATTGCCCCTTCCCATTTGAGGGAAAGGAAACTGGAGAGGTCATGTGCTGACCTAGCCAGAGGCTTCCGGTGCGTGGCCCCTCTGGTCTAGACCAGACCAGAATAAGGACATTGTTATCATAGCTCACGCAGATGGGAGGCAGGGACATGTCAGCTGTTCTCTCAGCAGAGGTGGACTGGGATTCTTAATCTGTGGGGCCCAAAAGGCTTTGTGAGAGCTGAAATTGCATGCCAAGTTGTGGGCATGTGCACATCTTCTGGGGAAAGGGTTCCCCAACCTTCATCAGGTTCCCAAAGAGCAGCTGATTCGAAACAAGATTAAAATCTACCACTCTAAGAGAAAAGGAGAAGGAAGAGGGGGAAGAGGAGATTCTGGATATTTGTTTAGATCTATATAAAAGAAGTAAACACAATGTAACTGTTAATAACAAGCAAACAACCTACAACTCTACTCTCCCTTTCCAGGCCCCACCCTAGTGCCCAGCCAGGGCTGCCGTTTTCCTTCAGTGGTCATTTATGGAACAGTCACTCTGTCAGTCCTGGTGCTTAGCACTGTCAGGACAGGATTTCCCTTCTGCTCCCTCAGCCCTGCTCAACACAGCTGGGAAAAGGTGGGGCCTGGATCCAGCCATGTGGTGCTCCAAGCTCTGTTCTAGCTGTTCGGGAACATTCCACCTGTAGGGTGTGTCCTGTGTACTGGCCCAGTGCCTCCTTCCTCTGCCCCACTCTTATCAATCACTGAAGCTAGATGGGGTTAGGGGAGCAGAGGTGGTCTTGGGTCCCCGTTTTCCTCTCCACTGAGCTGCAGGTTCTGTAGACTTGTGCACGGAAGTGGAGAGTAGAATGGATGGACATGCTGGGCTCTGGTTCCTTGATGCCAGTTCTTCACTCTGAGTCCTCAGGAGTCTGAGCCCCTCTCATTTTTTGGAGGGAAGGACCCCAGGACTCTATGTCCTTCCCATACTCCCCAGGTACCCAAATCCACAGAGGCCTGGTCTCACCGCCTGCCATCCGGGCACCGAGTGTTTTATTAGAGTCCAAGTTTTACCCGCACTGCGGAGAGAGGGAGGGGGAGAGAGAGGGGGAACCCGGACCAGACCCCAGACCCCTCCCCCCACCAGAGCCCAGGGCATCTGCCCCGTTGGGCCTAGGAAGACTTTGTGAGATCCCTGAGGGCCCCAGGAGGAGGGGGCTGGGAGCAGCAGAAGAGGGCTGTGGGCCACTGCTTCCTGTATGATGCCCCGGGCCAAGGCTGTCCGTCTAGATCCTACCTACCCTTTCTTTCAAGGGCTGTAGCACCCTTCTCTGGGGAGCCTTGTTTGGCCCTCTTCCCATAAAACCCCAAGGAGGAAGTGCTCCCTTGGAGAGGCCCCCCATGTTATCCTATGCCGGGGACCCTATGCTGCCATCTGACTCGTGTCCCAGATGAGGACACGTGGGGACACCGGGGCTTGCTCCATCACCAGGATGCATTGCTTCTCCCCTCTTCTCACAGGCTCCTCCGCCACCCACCCTTGTTCTCTTCTGCCTCCTGACCTGAACCCCTTTTGATCTCAGGGTGAGATGTAGTTGTGGTCTGTATGTCCCATCTCTTGTCATGCAGAAGGCCTGGCTGGTGAGGTCTTGGCCTAGGGCCTGGGGTGAGGGCTGGAGGGGAGAGTCTGGCTTGGAGAGATGAGGTGGGACCAAGAGTGAGCTCTCCAGCCCCTCAGGCTGGGGCTTAGAGGTCCACCTAGTCTGGCACTCCTGGACCAGGGAGGGGCATAGGGAGGCTGTGGGACCAGCCTCCAGCCCTCAGCCAGCTCAGAAGGAAGGAGCTCCCTAGCCTGGGTGGTGGTTAGGCTATTCTTCCTTCTGTCTAACTTAGCTCCTCCTTGCTGTCCCACCTCCTTGTCCACCCAGCGGTAGAGAAGAGCCAAGGGCCCTGCAGAGTGGGTGGGCGAGGCTCCCTGGATTGGCACCTTCCAAGGTGTCTCTCGGTCTACTGAGCTGAGGTCCCCAGCACGGTGAGCTGGCATCAAGCAAGAAGGGGAGAGGGTGATCCCTGTGTTCAAAAGGCTCTTTGTTCCCTGGACACAGTGGACTGGCAGGAGGTGGGGGTGGGGACCCTCTAGAAGCAGCAGAACCCAGCTCGTCTTTATCCACACTCAAGGTCTTCCCTAGCCGTGGGACCTCTTTGTCGCAGTGAGGTGCAGCCACCACCATGAGTCTTGGGGCCAGACCCCTCGCCTCTCCCTGTGCCAGGGGGCACCAAGCTAAGTCCTTCTGGGCTCAGAAGCCCCCACTTTCTGAGCTGCTCCGGCTGTGATAGCTGGGACTGGGGGTCCTGGAGGGGCTGCATGTGCGGCTGCGGGTCCCGCGACTTCGGCTGCTGTAGCTTCCAGGGCTGGGGCTGCGGCTGGGGCTGCGGCTTGAGTAGTCACTGCTCAGGCAGCTGGAGGAGGAGGAGGGGCTTGGCCGGTAGTAGGGGATGGGCCGCTTTCGGGCACTGCCAGGAGGAAAAAGCTGATCACAGGCCATCCAGGGCCATCACTCAGGCTGCAAGCCCCTCCCCAGCAGTGGCCAGGACTTCCCTGCCTCAGGTTCCGCTAAGCGCTGGCCTTGCAGTGCCCCCCACCCCACTGGTATTGGACCGTCAGTGGTCACTTGCCAATTTCATGTTGATCATTTTGTTTTTCCTCACTTGACAGTAGGGGAAGGGGGTCAAGTCCCAGCTTGACCTGCACAGGTGCTCAATAGATATTTGTTAGATGAATCAAACTTTTAAATATAGACAATACCAACCAAATTAAGCAGAGGCTTCTGTGCATGAAAGGGTCTGTGGATATGGCCCAGCTTTGCTCCTCTGTTCTCCATAGAGTTGAGTATTTTGCTTTTTCAGGTCACATGAAGGGAACAAGGATGAGAGCCCTGGCCACTTCTGCCCATGCCCATGGCCTGGCCCAGGCCCACTGGCCCCTCTCCTCACTCAGCTACCTCCCTCCAGCCCAGAGTTAGTTTGAAGCCAGGAAGCTGTGACCCAGAAAAAATAAGAGACAGTGGTTAAGGAGGCGACAATGCCCATCACGTGGGGTTAATTCTGAGGAAGAAAACAGGTGTACATTAGTGGGAGGAAGAGGAGGAGGAGGCAGCCTGGCAGAGGGGCTGAGGTGGGAGGTGGAAGATCCAGACATGGTAGGATCCACCTGTCTATGGGTGGGCCATGTGACTGTGTGTGTGGGGGGGATGGCCTGGCCTCTAGCTCTGGGACAAGGAGAGGAGGCTATGTGATCATCAAGGACTAGGAAGGGCCATTTTGAGAATCAGACCATGTACAAACTGAAAAGCTGCTCAGGGAGGCCTGCTTATTGCTCAGACGTGAGAACAGAGATCCAGAGAGGCCCACTGATCTCCCAAGATTGCCCAGCAAGGCTGTGGCAAAGCTGGGATCAGACTTTTGCCTGTGACCCTCTCTACCCTGTCAGCAGTCTCGGGTTTGGGGGTGATTTCTGAAACAGATCATTGGCTCACCTGGAGACCAAGGCCCAACCCCTCCAGTCCTAGCAGAGAAGCTCTGACCATAGCACAGCCCCCCTGGACTGTGTGGGGAAATGAGAGGGACGGATTCTTCCCACAGCTGCCTCAGAGACCAGGCTGCTGGAGCCCCCTCCTCCCAGTTCCCCGGGGGGCTGGGAGGTGAGCAGTGAGGTTAGTGAGGAAAGGAGGCAGGACAGATAGCTGAGCAGAGCCAGACAGCTCACATGGGCATCTCCCTGCAGCCTGTGGAGAGGGGGTCCACTCGGCCCCCAGGCTGGCCACAGGCCACTCAGCAGGCTGCACCTTGAGATGAAGGAGAAAAGGAGACATCATTGCCAGGAGGTGAATGCAGGGAGGACAGATGGGCGGGAGGGACTCCAGGGGGGATGGCTGGAATCTTCCAGAGCTTAATGCCACCTTTGCCGCTTACCACCCATACATACCCAAGTACAGACCCCCTCTTCTTCATGAGCCTTCAGGCCCCCACCGGCTACCATTCCCTTTCTGAGACCTTCCTCTCAAGGACCCCCCGCTTCTCTGAGTCCCACCCCGGCTCTCCTCGGGGACCCCTTTGCGCTTCAGTGAGTCCCCAGCTCCTCTCCCTCAGCCTCCTCCCCTCCCTGCACCAGGTTTAGTCCGTCCCTCCAGGAGGTCTCAGGGGCCCTGCCTCCCGAGCTTCCTGCGACGGGCCCCCCAGCACCCCCATACCTGGTGATGCGCCGCGGCTCCATGAAACTGGGCGAGTCCCGGCGCCGCTTGCGGATGGGCGAGTAGCTGCGGGAGCGGCGCCGGGCGCGGGCGGCCTCGGCCTCGGCGTGCCTCGTGCGGCCCTCGCCGTCCTTGTCCCTGCGGGGCCAGGCCCAAGGTGAGCGCCGCGGCCCGCCGGCCCGCCCAGTGCCCCGGCCGCTGCCCCGCGCCCCTTCGCCCCGCGCCCCTTCTCCCCGCCCAGCGGGGACGCGGCCGCACTTACCGGCCCACGGGCTTCTTGGGCGACAGCGAGCGGCTGGGGCTGCGGGCCCTCTTCTCCGCAGAGCGCGAGCGGGATTTGGAAGGCGAGCGGCTGGAGCTCCACGAGCGCGGGTGGGGGCCCGGGCTGCGCGACGAGCTCTTGCCCTCCGGGCCCCCGTGCCGGCCGTGCGCGCCCGGGGACGGGGAGGTGCTGGCCGGCCGGGCGCGCGGGGGCCGCTCCTTGGCCCTGAAGGAGGGGCACGGTGACAGGGGGCTCAGCTGGGGAGGAAGCGGGCTCCGTGGAGGGGAGGGGGGCGGGGCTCCGTGGAGGAGAGGGGTGAGGGGTGAGGTGGAGGGGCGGGGTGAGGTGGAGGGGAGAGGGGC
>PVKE010014431.1:0-34972 GCA_004027555.1 Craseonycteris thonglongyai
ATCTTGGACTTCTTGACAATAAACGTCCAAGACAATAACTGGAGTTCTCTGAGAGAGAAGTTGTGATCCACTGATTTTTTATATGACCGAGATATCTTTCATGTGTGGAATCAACAGAAAGTCATTTCCAGATACACCATGTCTCTGAAAAGGTGTCACTATGATCCCTTTTATAAATAAAAATCTATGTGTGAGAACATCCTACATTAAAAACGCACCAGTGGGATAACTGAGGCATAAAAGAGACTGATTGTCTACCACTCATGGTGGTTAAGGTATGGAAATGAAGTCTCCAAGCCTGCTTTCTATTTTTGATGTCGATATTAACTGTGCCTTTTTACCTTTATAAATCTAATTTCCCGTCTATAAAATAAGGACAATAAAATCTACAGCAAATAGTTGTCAGACTTTAACATATGTGAAATATTTGTTATAGAGCCTATCAGAGAGGGAGTACTCAGTAAATGTTCAAAAACATTATTATTGTCTCCGAACACATATGATATTTAAGACTAAAATTAAGTGGATGCTCTTTGAAGGAGTAAGCCAATCTCTGCTCTGTGTATGGAGACATGTGGTCACCTTGAAGAACATCTTTTTACTTCTGAAACATATATTTGAATATTCTCCTATTATGTGAATAGTATATGCATTTATATATATTTTGAGAATTATGTAAATATTATTGTGTAAGTGAAGGTGAAAGAATAGAGCATAGCAGACCTCTCATTAAATAATCAAGGTCTATATCAATTGGTGACAAAACTAACCACTAAGGAAGAGGGAGGTCACCTCTTTCTGCAAGGGTCCCAAGGCCATTCAACACCTCCGTTTTGATAACTAAAGTTTGTGTAAGCTGTTGAGGTTGACCAGGATCGCCCCAATCAAGATTCTCTCATTGGCAAGGAGAGTGCTGGAATGAAATACATGTTTGTCTATGTTGGTGGCTCATACTCTATAGCAAAGCCAAGTGGTGAGTGATTATCTCTGGAGTTCCACAGAAGGGTACCACCAGGCCCATGCAGGAACCTGGACCAGCAATGGTTTCCCTGTAGTAATAGATGAGAATGACCAGGGAGCGGGGCAGGGCTCTCCAAAATGATACTATCTAGAAAAAAGAAATAGTTGCTAACTGGAAACAGGAATGACTCTCTGGAAAACTCAGCACAGGGAAGATACTGGGATCCTCAGAGGGTAACTGGAAAAAAAAGGAATATGCAACTATATATGTACCAAGAGTCAATGGATTAAGTCATGCCACTTACAAGTGTTTGTGAAATTAATAAGTAAATAAGTGTCATAGTGGTAACATGTCACCATCACTCCAAGCTATTCCAGAGACGGGCCATGGTTAGTTTTCTTAATCTAATAAAATTAGGACTCAAAATTATACAGTCCCCACAATCTAATTAAACCTGACTTCTTGCCAAGACCTTTGAAATATTTTTCAGGGTGCCTTTAAGTTACTGAAAAGTATTGTGATTATATAACACTATTTAAGAAACAGTTATAATGTAGTGTTCTAACATTTCTCTAAAGGCAGTATATTAATATACCAACACTACTAATTCATATATTCATATACTTTACTGACATTCAGAGTTCATGGAGAAAAAACATCGTATCTGCAGTGAATTACCTACATTTTCTAAATTATACCCATTACCATCCTGGAAAACCTCCCACCAGGTTCTTTGTAACCCATTGAACATCTAATCAAAAGAACTAAATACTCATTAAAAATAACACTAGACTTATAAAAACTGAAATATAATTTTCTTCAAATTTAGAAACAAATTTTTTGAGAAAATTAATTACTGGGATTTTCATGTTCTTCTGTGAATAATTTTTAAAAATGTAAATATAAGTCAATTCTGAGTGAAATTGTTAAACAGGTGAAGTGTCTTCAAGACTGTCCCATCTTTAGGCACTCCATGTTTTCACATTGTCTAGTATTCAACCTCACAAAAAGAAGAAGTTAGTAAACATAGTCATACCAAGGTGTTCCAAATTAGCATTTATGTAATGTTAGAACTAAAATATATACCAAAGATTATCCAGCCTAACCTTCTACCTAATATAGAGGGGAAACCAAATAAAACTAGAATTATGTTTTTTTGATGTAAAAGAGATTGTGCACTTGGAATTCGTTCCTCCAGGTCAAATGGCCAAACAAAGTTTTTAATCTGGAAGTTTTGAAAAGATTGCATCAGAATTTGCAGATGAAATATCCTGAGTTGTGGCTAAAAGATGACTAGTTCTTCCACCATGAAAACACACCTGCCCATACAGTGCTGAGAGTTCAGCAGTTTTTGATAAAAATGGCATGACACCCCGTGCTGTAACTTCCCTATTCAATTGATTTTCCCTGAGCAAATTTTTTGTTTGTATCCCTGGACATAAATAGTCCTCCAAGGGAAATATTTTGCCGATGTGGGAGAGGGGAAACAAAAGATGGCAGAAGCACCAAAATTACACATCAAAATCAATGAGGTCAAGAACTGTTTTGAGCAGTCAAAAAAAAGCATCTCAATAGGTGTATTGCATTAAACAGAGAGTACTTTGAAGGTGAGTAAAGTTTAAACATGTAAGAATAAATGCACAATTTTTTATAATAAATTCCATATTTTGGGGTCCCCCCTCATATAGCAATCTACTGTTCAATATACTTGAGAAACCATTGTCTGTCCCATGCAGGGATCAACTCTCTCTCCATTCCATCGTTGGGCAAAATTTCTCAGAAAGCTTTGACCTCTTTAGGGTTAAAATTGCCTCTTAACTTTCACCTACTACTTTTTGGCTGTATAGACTACGAGTATGTCCAACCTTATGTACAACAGTTATTCGGGTATTGGAAGAACGCTATTTTATTCTGAAGTGGTTCTTTTACTGACTTAATTAACTTGGTAAATTTCAACTTCTCTTATGTCATGGTTTTCAGATGATGACTATCTTGTTCACTCTTGTTTGGAAGGTTTTTAGTTCATAAACGTTCTTTTCCAAGTATGTCACTCAACGGTGTACCAGGACCAGCCTGGCTGAACGAAGTTCCTGACTTCAAGCGTTGGGAACTGAAGACAGACCAAATGACCTGACGATTGCCTCTCAATAGGAACAACCTTAAATAGCTTTATTAGTTATCTTTTATAGTACACATGTGCGTCATTACAAGAAAACATCAGACATTGTTTATCTCAGCTAAGCCCCAGGAGAGCCTTCCCTGTCAAGCATATGACCAGCTCCCAACACAACGGGACCAAGGATCGAATCCTGGCCTGTGCGAACCCATATACTGAACTGAGGTGTACTTCCCATGCAGGAGGACCCCAGTTCTATTCTCGCCCCCTGGTTCAACCCCTGGCTTAAAGGGGCTTGCGTCCCATATGGGCGGCCCCGGGCCTGGTTCGCATTCTGCATAGCCACCGCCCACCTGTGTGGAATGAAACCATGTTGAAAACTGATGATGTACAACTATGGAGACTGCTTTGGGCCCTTCTCCTTCTTTCTGTCTCTCTCTGTCTCTGTCAAAAACAATAAAATAAATCTTTAAATGTGTGTCACTCAAAAAAGCTTCATTCTGACAACAATTTCTGGGAAGGTGTCATAGTGTTTGGGAAGAGCTTAGACATTGAAACCAAACAGACTCCGGGTTCTGAATCCAGCTCCTATACCTGCAAGCTGTGTGGCCTTGAACAAGTTATATAAACTCTCTGTTTACTCATCTGTGAAAGATGAATTTTGCCACCTGATAAAATTATACTGAAGACTAGATAAAAACAAAGTGGCATCAAAGCATACCCCCCACCTGCACAGTGTGATTAAACCCTCAATTAATGCTACCTATTATTATTACATATCACTATTGCTGGCTAAAAAAGGACAACTAAGTTACTTTATATATTCAGGTGGGTATATAAATATTCTAGAAGCAAAGAAATTGAGTTCACAAAACTCCCATGAGTGACTTTTCTGTTTTCAGTATAAATTCTCCTGGCTCCAGTTCAAAGGTACAGATTAATCCATTGTTTTTCTTGTGAATTGACACTTTCTATATTTCAAGTATTTCAACTTTGGGAATTGAACAGTAAAGTTTTCCAAAATCCCTAAGTAGTGCTTGGGTTTTCTAATTTTATTTGAAATAAATGATCTCCCAGGTCATAAATTTTCTGTATCATCAACTAGTTCTGCTCACGGGTGCTATGGGAGAGATTTGTGTTATTGCTGACACTAAACCTATACCAAACACCTCACTCTTGGTATAGAAATTACCATGAATATGGCACAGTTTTGGAATTCTACTTGTAAGTGTTCCAGGCAGGGCTAACATCCAGAGAAAGGAGAGAAAGTAAGAGAGAGACCCATTGGATCTGCTCATACACTAGAAATCAGGAGGCCCGTTTGCTCCCAATGCTGAGCCCTGCACAGGTGGCTCTGTGAGATGGTGATCTAAAATGAGATTGAATTGAAGCAATTGAATTTTTAAATCCTAAGCACTCTAGAATGCAAATTGATCTCATTTCAAAGTTTATGGGGGAAATTCTCACATTAATAACTTCTTTCTTCTTTATCTAACTTCCATCCTTGGAAACTGTTGGTTTAGAGCTGAGAGAAAATGAGAGAATACAGAAGGCCTCCTAAACTTGCAAAACTGCAAATACTAACCCCAGCAGGCAAAGAGAGGGTAGTTGGTTAAAAGAAGTTGAAACAGAAACCAAGAGAACTCTCCAGAGACTGACGATCTAACTCTTTGCCTGATCTCTGCACACACATTGCTGATGGCTCTGTCCAGAACAGTTGCTTTGATGCTCACTTTCTTTGATCATTCCTGAACCTGACACCTGCTAAGATTAGCACCTCTGTCACTTACATATTGTTCCAAAAGGGTGTCCAGCTGTCCTGACTAGACTCCCTTTAACACCTTTCAGCTCCCAAGAGCTGTCCTGTCCCCTTCAGCACATTGCTAAGTGAGGGACCCTCCAAGGTCTTTCCAAATGCAAAAGATACTGTGAGTTCCCTGCCTGCCTCCTATCCCCATCAAGCAGTGTTTTGTGGTGTACTTAAAAGCCAGATTTAAGCCCTGGCCCCAGCCCATGCAAACCCATATACTGAACTGCTGTACACAGGTAACATCCAGGATGGCTGGATAGTGAAAGTTCTCGCCTCCCATGCAGGAGACCCCTAGTTCGGTCCCTGCCTCACTCAGTTCTATGTCCACCTGTGTAAAAATGAAACCATGTCACAACTAATGATGCACAACTATGGAGACGGCTCTGGGTCCTCCCCCCTTTTTTTTCTCTCTCTCTCTCCCCCTTTCTCTCCTCTTCTCTCAAACAATAACATAAATCTTTAGAAAAATAAAACCCCCTTTAAGATCCAGGGTACAAATAAATTCAGAGCCACAGGCTAAACATAGAGGCCAAGTCCCTCCTTCAAGCTGAACTACCGCAGAACAGAGGCCTCATTTTCTCTGGTCCCAGATTCCACATTATCTACCAGAGATTGTTCTTCTGTCTCCAACTCAACAGTTGGGCCCTTCATCTTCCTTGCCAAACCTGCTCATTCTTCTGTGTCATTCTCCTCCATCTATGGGATTAGTTTGTTTCTGTTGTCCCACGTTACTAGTTATATTGTATATACTTTTCTTTCATCTTCAAGAACAGTTATACAGTTATATCACCTGTATAATAAAAATAAATAAATATATGAAAACGTAAAATGAAATGTAATATGATGTAGTGGCTGTTACAGTAAATTAACAGATGCACCCTAGTTAATTTTATATGTGGTTACATTCAGCTCCATAAGCCAAAACTAGCATATCTCCCTTGACTTCTTCTCATTCTCAGCCTCCACATCCCATCCATCACCAACTCTTTCCAGTTCCCCATCCTAAATATCTCTCCACTCCAACCACCTGTATACATTTCTATTGTCACTTACACAAGACACTATCATCTCTTGGGTAACCTTCACATTGTGTAGCTTGGGGTTTCTCCAAACCATGTTGTACATTGCACAGGGTGACCTTTGCACATGCTGATCCTCTTCTTACCACTCAACTCCTCCTCCTGAGAGTTTCATTCTGAAACACTGCTCTCCCAACATAGAACATCTCTCATGTCTCCAGGACCTACACAGTCTTCTCCTCTGCTGCAAGTAGACAATTCCCTTTGCATGGCTAATTCTTGCATTTCTTCTGCTCTTGACTTCGATATAACTTGTTTCCTTGACCCTTCAGACTGGCTATGTGTTCTCCAGAGACCATCAGCCAGTCTATATTATGTTTTCCCCTTGGGATTATGTGCTAGAAATTCCCACTATCCTGCAATTTCCTACACTAGATTAAGGAAGACCAGATCTGGGTCTTGTTTACTACTGAATTTGCTACACAAGACATGCCTACAGGTATTTCAGGAAAGTTGGTTGAACTTGAATGAAAATCTACCAAAATATTCAAGGAAGCCAGTATGATGTTTTTTATACACGTAGGTAAAGTTTATACCATATTATTGGTAAGACCTACACTTTGAAAATCTCCATCTATGAGTTTATGATTTTGTTCAGGTTTCAATTCTTTGACTATGGACAAAAGAAATATATCTTATCCCTTTGTAGCTGGAGGTAATACCCAGAGTCTATTAGCATGTGTAAGATAATAGCAACATCTAATATTTATATACTGCTTTATAGTTTAGTTTACAAAGTCTTTTCAAATCTATCAACCTAATTAATATTATTAATGTCTTGTTTCTCTAACTATTCATTATTTGCTAGGCTTTCTATGCCAGTGTCCTTGTTTCTAAGACCTACTCCATCAGAAACTTGATGCACGATATGGCTAAGCTTGACTGACCAATCCAAATGGTGTTAATAATTTAAGAGAGCCTTTTTAATCTTGCTTTGTGCCCAAGGTTGTGTCCAAAAGAGGTGTTGGTGACATAGTGGTGAGCATAGCTGCCTTCCAAGGTTGTGTCCACTTCAGATGAATAAAATGGCTACTTCTCACCTTTTCTAAGGCTCATAAACATTTCAGGCTCACTACCTCCTGGGAGTCAGTTTCAGCTACCACTTCATGAGTAAGTAGGCTATGCCACCAGAGCAGCAAGTTGTATAAAGGGCTCTACTATTGTCTCATCTTTTCCTGGAGTCATTTTATTTTTCTCCTTACTTAACTCTTTGCCTTCAGCCTGAGACACTCTTGATCACTCCCCTCTGTGCTGCTCAAACGGTTTTTTAAAACCATTACTATCACCATGTCACAGTCTGCTTTAACACTCTTCAGTGGCCCTGATACTCCACGCAGCTTCTCATGGTGTGCAATGCATGTGCTGATCTGCCCTCTGTCTCTTTCTCCAGGTTCATCTCTCACTGTCCACCTGCCATGCTTCCTGACCCCTGAACACTATACTCCACGTCAAACTCTTAACAGTCTGTGAGCACATCAAACTGTTCCCTGCTTTTATCCATTCTCAAAGACTTTTCTCCATTTGAAATACATTCTTCTACTTAATCAACAGGAAATTTCTACTGATCCTACAAGAACCTCCAACATATAAAGTTCTCTCTGTCCAAGAAAAGCAGATCATTCCCATTGTAGCTACCACCATACTTTATCTTCACTTGTTATATTGTGTGGTGGCCATATATTTATATATCTGTCACACCTTTTGAGCTATGAGTTGCTAGAGGATAATTCTTAATATCATTTTTCATCGTATCTCCGTACCTGGTGCATCACTGGTATGTGTATTAAATGAATGAATTAACTAATAAGTCAATCATCAGAAGCAGCAAAGACTCAAAACTGTTAGATTTTGCTGACTACATTATAAAGATACAAATACTAATTCTTTGGCTCAAGGTTTGCACCTGCCTTTGATTAAGACCAGAGGCACAGTCGTGGGACCATCTAAAGAAAAACTCTAACGGTCATTAATCTTCCTAAGAAATCCCCCCTTTTCTTTCCCCCAGTTATTTTACTAAGTCTTATGACTATTCACCAGTCTAACCTATTAAAAATCATAAAGACACATACAAACTGCATACTGCTCCAACTTGTCCTGAAATACCACCGTTACCACATAAGAGCCATGACAAGTCCACCATTAAATAGTCACATGTGAACATCAGAAGAATTATAAAGTCAGGCCAGAAATTGAGCTGGGGAAAAATATACATTTGTCTTAGAACTTGAGAAACATCTTAAAAGGGGAAAAAGAAATACCACCCACACGGTGCTCTATCAGCTAACTGCTGATGCATTTGTTTTTGACAATGTTGGCACCAAGTGCAGAGTTATATATCTACAAATTTAGAATGGTGGAGAGAGGGTAGGGAAAAACATACATTTCTAGCTGTATGCTTCAATTGACACAGTTGTACAGGAATTATATTTGATGAAGAGAAAAATCATTTGACCACTTCCCAATAGGATGGAGTGTCATGAGTCCAACATGGCACATCCACAGGAATTAGAAAAGTACACACCTTGAGACTTATTATCTGTCCACGAACTCTGAGTCTAACATTCTGTAGCAATTCATTTGGCTTAATAAACTACAGCAACTTATTCAAACTTCTAAGAAGCTGCCAAGTAAAATGAGAGGATTTGACTGGAATAACATGTTCTAACTGCTCTGCAATGTAAGAGAGGTGTTATTCTACTTTTCATTCTACCCAGTACATTCTTCAGATTTGCCCCCAATTGTTTTTAATAGTGTAACCATAGAACTTATGTAGCATTTGTTCTATCAAAATTTGATTTCATTTAAAGGGACAGTAAGCAGTTAATGATTTCATCTGATTAGCTTATCTAGTAGGATTTTTTTATATCTACCTCTTTATATCAAAATGTATTAATCATAATCAATATGTTTACACAAAGACATAAGAAATTTTCTGTCAGTTTATTATAACAAACTGTGGTCTTCACATCAAACTGTTATTGTATAGTTAATACTGTTATCTATTAGAAGGGGAAAGGGTAGTCAGGGCTAGAAATCAAAGTTTACTAAGTATTTCCATAATTGAAAATAGATTTCTATTTCAATGAGAAGTAATTATATAGAAAAGAATAGTATGCGTGGATTTTCTTTAAATAATAGCACATAAAGAATAAATTCAACTACAAAAAAATTTAATTTTATGAATAGTCTAGAGGCATATCAATGTCTTTGTTAGGAGCAGTGACGATTCCAAGGTGCCTGCTCCTTGGTATGGCTTAAGCTTTACAATGGCCATAATACATTACAGAGAAATGTTATATTAATAGATATTATATATTCTGAGCTGCCTTGTTGTGGAATCTTGAAAAAATAAAAATGTCTTCGGATGTTAGGATAGTTCAGTAGGTTGAGTGCTTGCCTTGCAGACATGAGGCCACAGTGCTACAAACCAGTGTCCTGAGCTGAGACACAGCTGGTAACCACCAGGATGGCGGCAAAGGTTCCCTTCTCCCATGGGGGAGGCCCCGGTTCAGTTCCCACCCTGAACAGCCCCACATCCACCTGTGTGGAATAAAACTATGTCACAACTAATGAGGTACAACTATGGAGACTAATCTGGGCCCTCCTGCTTCTCTCTCTCTCTCTCTCTTTTTCCTTTCACCTTCTCTCAAACAATAAAATAATTTTTTTTTTAATCTGTCTCAAGAGAAGAGAAAGAACAACCAAGACCTCTTTTCTTAACTTGTTTTTGAATAAGTAGATTCAACAAATAAGAATCATTTAAGAGAAAATATCTACTGTTCTTTTATAAGCCTAAAAGTTACAGTGTTATAACCAAAAAGTAGAAATGTTTTTCCCTTTATGTCTGTTTTCTAATGTATTATTGACAGAAATCAAATTTTACCTATTTTTTGAACTATACTCAGCTCATAATAAATTATGAGTGAAACTTGCTACTAAAGATTTATATAAGATATATTTAAAGTTGGAAAAGCCTCAACCTTTTCATATTAAGAATGTGGTAGAAAATCTATAACCTACAGTGTATCGTGTAAGGGATAACACATCTATTTTTTCCATGTACTTTGGTTCAATAATATGAAAGAATCCAATCTATCTTTAATCCTCAGAAAATAATTAATTTTAAACTAAATTTCTTTTTTTAGATTTATATTTATTGCTTTTTGACAGAGAAAGAGACAGACAGAGAGAGACAGAGAGGATGGGGAGGGCCCAGAGCAGTCTCCATAGTTCACAGCATTAGTTTTCTACATAGTTTCACTCCACAGGTGGGTGCTGGGCTGCACAGGGCAGGAACTGGGCCAGGAGCCTCCCCATAGGCCCTGGCAAGAACTGAACTGGGGGCACACCCCAGTTCAGCATATGGGTCCACATGGGCCAGGGCTGGGATTTGATCCTCAGGCTCCAGGGCTGCAAAGAGAGCACTTAACCCACTTAGCCATCCCAGCTTCCCCTAACTCAATTCTTATTAGAACTAAAATGTGGAATAAAGTAACTCAACTTTGTTTTTTTTCTAGCTTAGAGATGAACAACAATACATATGAAAATGTTAATAAGTTTCAATCTGCAATTTTATTTACATCCACTCAAAATGTCCCATCTAGGTAATACAGCTTATAATTAGACATTTAAACCTTAAAAATAAAATTTAATTTTTCTAATGCATTCATAGGAAACATGCACAATTGCACATAGGTAAAGCTCTATTGATTTGAAAGTTTTGTTAATGTTATTCCCTATACTAGATAAGTTCATGTAGAATAAAACAAAGGACCAGAATCAATATTATATCACTGTGGAATTTTATGGAAGAGATACTAAGTGAAATTAGAATTCAACCAGGAAAAGCTTTTCAAGGGAAATATACCATAAGATCTTTAAATAGGCCCAAGTAATAATGTCCTCAGCTAATTTGCTTTCCTTTGTTTTCTTTCTTTCACTCTACTCCATTTTTTAACTAACATAGAGAAAAGAGCAACAACTCCCTAAAAGTAAGAGAAAACAGGACTTTAACAGTGTTAAGAAAAGAGAGATAATGGAAAAGACAATTGCAAGTTTTGATAAACATTGAATTTAACAAAAGAGATTTCTTATACCTCCAACTTATAAATCAAAATTAGGTTCTTCATCCTGTATTAACATAAAACCAGGTATACTCAGAGTTAGGTGCTACAAAACAAGAAGACTGATTCTGGCCAAAGAAGAACTGGGCAACTCTTTTAAGTAATAAGAACATTACTCTCTATGGAAATAAGGAGCTTTTTTATATCCAAAGGAAAATTTGGACGTGCACCCTATTTTTAACAAGTTTCAAGAAAAGCTGCCTTAGGATGTAATAATAACTGAGAAGATAATCCAGGTTGTATTAATTAGCAAATAAGAAAAATAAATAAATAAATAATGTTCACTGATTAGCCCACAGTGTACAAAATAGACCATCAAAGGAAGACTGGCTACCAATTGACCAGAAGCTCCAGGGCTGTGTGTGAGCAAAGCATAAGAAGTGGGCCAGGCAGAAAAACAATACTGAATCCATTCCATTACTATGTGTAAAACAAAGACCAAAAACCAAAACAAGATCCCTGGACACCTCAGCCATATAACAGAAATAAAACCTCCGTTTTCATAACCCTGAGTGTACAGCATATCTCAATAGTAACAACGGATAAGTCAGAATAAAAACATGGGGTTTCCAATGAGAAGGCAGCAACTGGGAAACAGACATCCCTCTAATATGATTCATATTTTTCCTTATATAACTTAATTCAGTAAGAAAATTAAGTAATTTATAATTCAACAATATACATGAGATGGCAAAACTAAAGCCCATTTATGAAATACTGTGTGTAAAAATTTAGTAGAATGTTTAGTAGAATAACTAGGTATGCAGCTTCATATATCCTTAGTACGTTTTGCATATATTCATATAGTGTCTAATAAAAATATAAAATAGGGGAAGCCCAGATGGTTTAGTGGGTTAAGTGCTCACTTTGCAGCCCCAGGGGCAAAGGATGGCATCCTGGCTCTGGCCCATGTGGACCCACATGCTGAACTTAGGTGTGTTCCCATGTAGGAGGCCCCCAGTTTGGTTTTCATCCTCCAGTTTGGCCCCTGGCTCAAGGGGACGTGCCTCCCATGCAGAAGGCCCCCAGCCCAGTTCCCACACTGTGCAGGCCCCGCCCACCTGTGTGGAACAAAAACATGTCAAAACTGATGATGTACAACTATGCAGACTGTTCTGCGTCCTCCCCCTTCTCTCTGTCTCTGTCTTTGTTTCTCTCTGTCTCTATCTCTGTCAAAAACTATAAAATAAATCTTTAAAAAAAGATTTATCATCATTTTTATAACCTTAATAAAAATAGAGGATGTCAAATACACTGCTGGGGCCCTTGTTTTTCTCTTTCTATTGTTTGTTTGTTTGTTTGTTTTTTCCCTTTTTTCTCCTTCCACATAAAGTACATGCATTATTGTGCATAAAAAAAACTTGCTTTTTCATTCATGGCGTATGTCAGTTATTCATATTAAATATAAATCTATCAGAATGGGAAATATGCAATCTGAATAGCATTCTTGTCACCTATAAATTTATTGCAAATTTAAAACTATATGTTATTATAATATGATACATGGAAGTATGTAGTATGCCTGACAGGTATTTTTTACTTCCTTAGAGTAAAAATCACTTTCCTTACTACAAAAAATTGTAGTGGAATCTACATATTTATAATTATCTATGCAAAATACTTCATAGGGCTTCTTACAAAAACAAAGTGATTAAAAGACTATCATTGTGAAAGAAAAAGAAAAATCTGTATATAAGCTTGGTAGTTTGGTTAAAATCAGAATATACAGGGGAAGCTGGATGGCTCAGCGGGTTAAGTACTCACTTTGCAGCCTTGAGGACTGAGGATTAAACCTGGGTGTGTTTCCCATGAGGTAGGCCCCCAGTTTGGTTCTTGCCCCCTGGTTTGGCCCCTGGCTCCAGGGGGCATGCCTTCTATGTGGGAGGCCCCCAGCTCTGGCCCTGCCAACCTGTGTAGAATGAAACCATGTTGAAAACTGATGACGTACAAATATGGAAACTGCTCTGAGCTCTCCCACTTCTCTCTGTCTCTCTCTTCTCTGTCAAATACAATAAAATAAATCTTAAAAAAGAAAAAAGATCAGAATGTATACAAATTCCAGACCTAGAAATGAAAATATAGTTGTGATTTAGTAAAATCGAAGCTTTGAATTGTGTCAAATTGATGTCCCTTAAAAGTTGGGATTTGTTTTCCCCAAAGAGCAGCATTCAGAGCAATCCTGTTACCACCTTCTCCATCACACACCTACGCTCCAAAGAGAGCAGAGCTTTTGAATTCACCATAATTCACTTCCCGCTCAAAATCCTCTTGAATGTAACACTGGCTGGCATGACTAAATCTATCAGGAGTTGAAGCATTTAGAATAGCTTCCTGACTAGCAAGTAATACATCATCAGGCATCCTTTCATCTAAACCAGACCCCCAGGTGATTCGGACATGAATCCCATTAGACTACAACAGTAGTTCTCCAAGTGTGGTCCCTGGGCTAGCAACAACAGCAGCGCCTGGTGATGTGTGAGAAATGCAGGTTCTCAGTTCCCACCCCAGACCTATTGAAGCAATAATTCTGGAGGTGGGGCCCAGCCCTCTGTTTTAACATGCCCTCCACATGATTCTGATATGCTGAAATTTAAGACTCGTGGCCCTACATCATATAACAACCCATGTGCATCCTAAAGATGAAGTTAGGATGAAGGGAAAGGACTATAGAAGGCCCCTTTAATTTAGTAAAAAAATACATGGTTTCCAGGTGTCAAAGTCCATAGCTCCCTTTATAGTAAAGAACTAGTGTAATGGAACTGATTTGCCAAAAGCATACCCCAGTTGGTATTTCCATCATCTAAACCCCTACTTTGCCCTTAATTATTCTTTCTCATCTAGAAAAGAGGCCTTTTCACGGTCATGCACTATTTACTTTGTTATCTTCATTCTCCAGTCACATAAGTCAGCATTAAGGAAGATTTTGAGAATTGTTTTTGTTTGTTTGTTTATTTAATTTAGCTTGTCTTTCTCTCTATAGAAAAACTGGACTTCTCAGTTTATCTTTTTTTTGCAGACACAAGGAATACCACAGACTAACATCGACCTACCTTTACAATCTCTATCCCACCCCTTTTCCTAATCCATACCTCTCCAGTCTCATCTGTTCCTTAAATGTAGCAAACTCATTTCCCTCAGACACTTTGCATTCACTCTTCCCCTACATAGAACATTCTAGAATCCAGGCCTTACAAGACCACTCCTTTCTGGTCATTTAACTTCAGCCCTAATGTTTCCTCCTCAGAGAAATTATCCCAAAACACACAATCAACTCTAGACTTAGCTATTCCTGGTTTATCATCTCACTATTTGATTTATTTACTGTCTCTCAGAAATGTGTTCTTTTTATTTATTGCTTTCTGGGTTTGGACCCTCTGGACACAAATGTAAGTTTTATGAGAGCAGGGACCTTGGCTGTCTTGTTCACCATGCTGTACCCAAAAACCAAATAGCACCTGACACTGAACAGCAAACATTCCCTGAGTATATGTTCAATGAGTGAATAAAAATATTGCCATTATGTTCATATTCTATTAGCTAGAAATATTTTGATTAAAAGTAAACAAAACAATTTCAATATAACCTAGTCAAACAGAATATTTGTTAAAGGATATAAGAATGTCTCACAGAAAATCAGGAAAGGAAGTCACACCCAGGTCTTCAGAACAACTGGAATGAGGGTATAAAATACAAGTCTAGGATTTTCCCTTCTCCTATTCTGTTCCTTTCCTGCAGTTCCCGATTGTTTCTCTCACATTATGTTGGCATATCTCATAACCCTGGTCCACGTGGAAGAAAACCTGACACCGCTGTATTTGAAGTTGTATCTGTTACAATTTCAGCCTTGTGGAGAAAGAATAAATTCTCACCTTTATTCCCAGATCCACAAATTTTGGAAAAGCACTCCATTTGACCCATATATGCCAAGTTCCCAACCATAGTGGAAGGGAAAGGGATATGATAGGGACTTTATTTTTTCCTATCATAAAAGTGTCTCAGTAACTGTTCAGGTTTGGTACAAGAGAGATCATAGTTCTTAAAAAAAATAATAATAATAATTCTCAAGAAAAGATCAATGATGAGTAGGCAAAACCATTAGCCTCACTCCAGTTGAGTATTACTAAATACATTAGGCCATCAGATGCTCATTGATAAACTATTGAGAGGCAACATAGTATTTGGTAAGGGTTGTGAATTTTACAGTCAAGCTTCTGAGCTTCACTCTCCAGCCCTATCACCTAAAACCTGTGTCATCAGGTTCAAGGTCTTATCTTATTTGTGCCTCAGTTTTTCTTCTGTAAAATAAGGATAATACATACCTATTGAGAGGATTAATACACGAAGAGAATTTCCCACAGCATGTGGCACATAGTAAGTTTTGAATGAGTTAATACAGCTTCCAAAGCAGCCTAACAATTCAAAGAAATGGTTGACACTACAAAGTGCCACCAAACAGAATGGTTATAGGCACATGCTAGCAAGCCGTCTGTAAATGTATACTGTCAAAAGAATGCTAAGCACACTTCAGTTCTGGTGGTTGTATTTAGACACATTTCCACACGTTAGTAGAAATACTGCCATCTTAACATAAAAATGGCCATCATTTGGATATGTGAGTATGAGTTTTCATATAAAAGAGAAAGAACATTTTTTTTCTATTAACGGACATATGACAGGATTATCGGTGACCAAAACTACTGCTCATTCTTCCCCCTCACACCTACACACTAATGCTTTCAGCAACCTTTTTCACCTCACCACTTCTCACTGACAGACGGGGTTGTCCACTGTGGACACAGATACACAGTCTGTGAAAGCTGATACAGACAGAAAGATACCGAGACATACAAGGGCTATCAGGTAAAAATCCAGCCATTGTCAATATAACAAGAATGGTTACATGGCTGGATACTTTCCGGACAGCTCCCATACCTGAAGAGTCTATTTCTTTAGTTGTTAGGACTAGATGGTGGCCCAGGGAGAGAGAAAGGGTGAAACATGGGCTAGAGAGGAGGCACTGGCATCACCTTGAAGGTGGGAGGGAGCTGTCTCAAGAAGTTAGGGCTGGAGCATAGGAATGGATGCTCCTTAGAGCTGGCTGTGCCTCTGCTTTCACTTGAAAGACCCATGCCCAGTTACATAAAAGGAGCACAACTGGTAGTCACATTCATCAATGGCTTCAGAATCTCACCTAATCACATTGCCCCCCACCCCCCCACACACACACACACTTACATATACCACCACCAAGTACTTGTGTTGACTTTTTGACCATTGGACATTTTGGAAGGCTAAGAATTTATATCACTTTTTTCTCTAAATTTTGGAATCCTTCAAAAAAATTTAAGCAGCAAATATTTTTACAGAGAAGATATGTGATATTTTTAATCTAAGAACTCTTGGGGAAGCTGCGATGGCTCAGCGAGTTAAGTGCTTACTTTGCAGCCCTGAAGACCAAGAATCGAATTCTGCCCTGGCCTGTGCAGACCCATATGCTGAACTGGGGTTCACTTCCCAGTCAGGAGGCTCCCAGTTCAGTTCTCGCCCCCCTGTTTGGCCCCTGGCTCCAGAGGGCATGCTTCCCATGAGGGAGGCCCCCGGCCCAGTGTCTGCCTTGCGTAGCCTCCACCCACCTGTGTGGTATGAAACCATGTCAAAAACTGAAGTACAACTATGGACTATTCTGGGTTCTCCCTCTTCTCTCTGTCTCTGTTTCTCTCTGTCTCCATCAAAAACAGTAAAATAAATCTTCAAAAAAAATAATTCTTAATTATCATAAAGTTAAACTTATATTAATAAATCACATGTTTGGATGACACATTATTTGATAAGTTGGAACTTTCTGAAGCAACAGAGCTTTCTCATCAAACTATGATAATCTGAAAAAATAATAAGTAGCTCAAAATGAATACTATAAAAAGATGTGACTGTCATTATATTAAAAAATAATAATAATAGAAATATCTACCTTTAAGTTGGTAAGTCCTTCATGAACTTACTTAGAAATGCTCCAATATTTAATGTCAGATACATAGTGATATTTTTAAAATAATCCAGTGTGTAACCAGAAAGACATTGGTCTCACTGTTTCAAAACCACCCTGGACCAAAGAGGCTGGACTTAAGGCAAATTGTTCTGATTTCCCCTGCTCTGCCCTAACTCCTAAAATCATGGCTGCTCTCCTTGGCACTAACTTGAGCTTCCCATTGGCCATCGCTGATATTGGGCCACTTACCTTTCAACAGCTTATATTTTGAAACCTTTTACTTAATCATGGTATTTAGCTAATATTCATCCATTGCTTCTCTGGAGCATGGCTTTACTTTCAGCCACACTCCCCCTCACTCTCATCTGATACACAATATTTATTAGCAGTACTGCAAAGGAGAATTCCTGCTGAGGGGATTTGGTCTAAAATTACCTTTAATGACCCTTTAGAAACTAAGATTTTTACAACCTTCTGAATGCATGAATAGTCAGGATTAAACCGATTTAATTTTTGGTGATAAGAATAGCCTCATAAAGTTGCAGAAACCCAAACAGAAATGTTTCTGTAAAAGCATGAGTGAAGTCATTCTCTAAAATATCAGCAGTACCTGGAAATCATAAGAAAAAGCCACGCATCAAAATAACATTTGTGGCAACTCAAACAATTAATTTTGTCATCATTGTCCTCTAAATATAAATAAGAAATAATAAAAAACATGATCAATATCAGCTTTGCCTTATGGAGGCCCAGGGAAGATAAGATCTATTTTATTTCTTATTCTATACAACTGTTTCTATATGATTTCAGATATTGGATTACCTCATTCTTGAAAATGTACAAAGCGTCCACCAATGACTAAAACATTTTCCTATTTAAATGATGAACAAACATTTCTGAATAGCTACAACAATAAATTTTAAATTGAAGGTGCTTTCTGTTTGATCATATGAAAATAACACATTGACATTAATAACAACCCTATATCCAACAGATAATTTGAATTTACAATAGCAACTTAATAGCTCTGTAATTAAAGAACATTTTTTCATATAATTTCATTTTTTATTCAAGATTCTCTAGAGGTATTTCTGTACCACAACTTGTTTTTAAAAATACCAGGGTTGTCATGATACATTCCAAAGTAGGGAAGCATCTCCCACAAAGGGCCTTGTGATATGTTTTTCTGCCTATTACCATGTCTCTTCAATGAACAAAAATTCATTTGATTTTTCTCGTCGAATTCCTAAATGTCTACAAAAGTGGGTTGTGGGAGCGAAGTCTTTACATATTCCTATTCAACAGATCAAAGTACAAGTTTTATCTTGAGCAAAATTCCACTCTGCCTTACCCCCCAAATTTTAAACAAATGTGTAAGGTTTATCCATGAATCTCCAACTGAAAACATAAGGCACCATAATCATTTCTAGGCAGTGAACTGATGAAACCGCTCTAGAGTTTATTTGTGTTGCTCTTATCCTGCTTAAATAGGATTGAATATGTCAGCCCCTTCTTGCCGCCCAACCCAGAATGCTGGCTAGCACTTTCTGCTACAGTCAAATCAGTTGAATATAAAACTACTGATAGCCTAATAATTGTGTGCAATCCAACTACTTCAGTGATGAATGAAGGTTGTTTTTTAAATATGCAGAACCATGGACCAAGATAACATATTTGACTGTTTACCAGGGTAGCAACTGCCATAATGAAGAGTCAAGCTGGTCTCTAACACATGCTTTCCATAATGGATACAACTTTAGCCAGAGTGGAACAGAGTTTGGTGGGTGTAATTACCCCACCCACTGAGTCCCAACTTCCTTATAAAATCGCACATTATGGTTAAAATAAAAATTCAACTTTTGTAACTAAATATATTCCACGTTTTCTGTGATCAGCCAGTATATCATATTCTTTTAAGTCAGGGGTGTCCAATCTTTTGGCTTTTCTGGGACACACTGGAAGACGAATTGACTTGGACCACACATAAAATATACTAGCACAAACAATAGCTGAATAGCTTTTAAAAAATCACACACACAAAAAAAAACTCATAACGTTTTAAGAAAGTTTATGAACTTGTGTTGGACCTTTTTTGAAGCCATCCTGGGTTGCATGTGTGTGTCTGCAGGCCACAGGTTGGACAAGTTTGTCTTAAGAAGTATTGGCAGCAAGGGGTTTCATTTTCTGAATATTTAATCCATTCCTGGTCACTGAAATAGAATTTTCTAGAAAGTACTATACAAAAATATTCTTGAACAAGCACCTATATGAAGAAGCTACTTGTATACAATTGATTTTATTATCTGTTAGTTTGGGAGGGGGGTTTGCATGAAACACACTAAAACAATTTCGATGATGCCTTGAAAATTGTAATAAACAAGTAATAAATTAATAAATGCAAAATCTTTTGTAATACCTTTTTACAGTTTAGTAGGAACTCTTATGTTTTCTCCAAATCAATTTTGCTTCAAATATTTCAAAGAAAAAAATCCAACAAATCTTCAGAAAATAGTTCACTCAGATGCTTATATTTAAAATAAGCTTGGCCATTAGGGACCTGTTACTTTATAGTGAACTGTGGTCAAATAGAAATTTGATTCACCTTCCAAACCTTTTCACGAGAGTCCATAATAGTCAGATACTCATGACCTTCCAAAGTTAGTTTATTTTGGATTATAGCTTGATTCCCTCAAGATCTGGATATTTAACGAGGAATTACTACTGACTTAAATAAGTTCACAAAAGATACTAAGTAGGCTACATATGTTACACACACAGCCACAGAGAGGTATCCGTGATGGCCAACATTCCTATAAATGTGTGATTCATTTTAGCCTGATTAGCAACGGTTTTCAAAATGGCTCCATTAATCCTCACACAACCACCCCCTACCTCAACTCAGAACCAACAAAATCTTCAGCTTATTTAAGCTTGAAACTTGAGAAAATAATCTTGCACTCCATTGGAACCCCAAATGCAGCTGTAGGTACCCCTCTGAGACCTTCATGGGGTTGTAGACACCTCAGTAAAAAGAGTTTTATTAGCATTTAATTTATTTAATTTTGAAGGGATTAGATGAAATGTTAGCATAACTGACTGCAATCCACATTCCACAATCACCACCCCAATACCATGACTTCTTCCAAGAAAATGACCATGTATTTTGAGAATGGCTTTATATAGTCAGCATGTTTTGCAGCTTGAGGTTTTTTTGAGAGGGGAAGGGGGAGATGAATAGTTTGAGGTTTTTCAGCTAACTAGCTACTTAAGAAGGAAGCAGCCAGAAGCCAAAACCTCATTGAATCATGTCAAACTATTTAAAGGCAAATTCATGCCTTTAATTCTCATTCCTACCTGGAATAAAAAAATTATTATTCTCAATGAATAAGTTTATTCTCATTGTCATGTATCATAGGGGCTAGGTACTAAATTAAAAAACATTGTAAAAAAGAAAATCTTCAGGTCATAGCTGAGCATTAAAACAGCTTTTTTTGTTTCAGTGGCATGGTAAGAAAAGCATTAACCCTTGCAATAAGACCCATAAGCCTCAATTTTTGAGGAAATAAATCAGCTAGAATCCACATGGGTGATATTACACACATGAAAAAAAAAATAGTCTTAATAAAACGCATTTTGTGTTGATTGCCTCCTGTACCTAATATTGGATATACCCATGTACAACAGACACAGTATTTCCTGAGATTATTTACAGCCAGAAAATTAATTGTGAATTATGAAAGGGGGAAAAAAATTATCCCTTCAAACAAAGAAAATGACCTGCCTATTTCATACAAATCAGAGCTGGCATTTGAAGCACAGGATTCTGGTTTTTCTGTGCAGTATCCAGTTAAGCTGGCATCTGATGACACTGAGTACATTGCCAATATCAGCTGCATGCCAACCTTATCACTAGTCAGGCTGGCAGCTCTGAAATAAAACAAAGACCAGATTACCCTCCTTGAAAATATCAAGAGGGAGGAACTGCTACTTAGAGGTATTTAAATAATCTTCCTATGTTTCTTAACAAGATTACCCCTAAAAGCCCCAGAGAAACCAACTCTTTTCTGCCCATACTTTGTGTTGTCCTGGTTAGAAAGCTTCGTTTAGACCTGTTCATAGTGTACCTCTCCATCAAGCATAGAACTTAGGCCCCAACAGCTTGGCTTGTCACTCTTAATGAGTATGTTGTCAGACAGCCAAAGCCCATGCTGAGAGACTAGTTTCATACACCTCCGGTCCAGGCCAGCAGCACAAACTTGACTGTGTTAGTACAACTCAGAGGCTGACTGGATGTCCCTTTTATTGACCTAACTTTTTCTTTCATGGATATGCACGTCTACCCAACACACCTACGAAAATGAGGGTTATTTTCCCCATTTACAGTTGGAAAAAACAGAACTGCAAGAGCCAGGCAATTTGCTGGTGAGAGCGCTTTCCACTTCTCATCACAATACCTCTACCCAGAAGCTCTTCCAAAAGCCTTTTTCCTTTAAAGTTGTGAGTGTAGTCAATCTACACAACATCTCAACGGCCAGGATGCGAGGTTCATACAGCGTAATCCTATTCACCATCCAGATGGATTGTTCTTATCATGTGAGGTTACAAACGTCATTTAGGAGAGCTACTGGTAGGCTACTCCATGGTGGCAAGCAGCCAGTCGCACACACCAGCGTCATACAGCTAAGAGGAGCACGCAGGGTAGAACTCCTCTTCCAAATCTTGATTATTTCATTCATTTTGGGCACATATATTCTGTTAAAGGCCTATCATTATACTAAATGGCTTCCCAGAAAGAATTTTAAATAAAAGTGAATCCAGAGTAGATCATTAATGAGAATAGTCATATCACCTCAAAATTTCCCCCTCTTAAACAAGAAAAAGAGTTTTGTAACATGTTCTACAGAACACCATGAAGAATAGCTTTTAGGATGACAACATATAACTATAAACTGTGAGAATGGAGTTCACCCCTCTTAAACAAGACTATGAGTTTCCTAACATGTTCTACAGAAAACCATAAATAATTGCTTTTAGGATGACACCATATAACTATAAACTGTGCGAATGGAGTTCAGGTCATTTCCTACACATGTAGCCATAGTGTATTAAATCTACCAATGAAAAGGCCCCCCAAAAGATAAGACATACTCTAAAAATGCAAAACCATATAGATCAACTCCACTGTGGAATATTGAACTTCTAAATTTAATGTTAATCCTAAATTGCCCAGAAACATTGTTTGTCTTTAATTATTATAATATTCCCATTCAATTAAAAAATTAGGTGTTGTAATTCAGACTTTTAATTAAGTGAAATAGCTTTTGACATTTTCTTGGAAAAAGATGTTCCCATTGTGGTTTTCTCCTCTTTACTTGCAATTAAACATTCCTTAGCACTATTTAAATACTATGATAAGAAATATACAATTTATAGCAGTGTACCAGTTTCTTTCAGACATTGAAGAGGCAGCTGTTAACCTCAGGCATCACACATTTTAGTAAGAGGTGGAAACTTGAATTAAATCTGAATGACCTTTCTTTATGGTGATGGATGCAAACACCACAACTGAACCTGTAGCAAGATCATTTTTTGATTCTGGAGACAAACGCAGCTGGTACTTCTGGAAAGGCTGTGTTGTTTACTGAGGCAGCGCAGATCCTTGCCGTACCTAAGTATGTCTGAACTTTGCTTTCATGTCTCAACTATAAATTTTCTGCTGCCACATTCCTGTTGCTTCTGTTACTTGAAGTTGTCAGGGGAGAAAGCTAACTCTACCATGAAACAAAGGCCTCTTTATATTTGCCTAAAGTGTAGCTGAAGGAGCTGTGAAATGAGAATTAACTGTAGAACTACTACCTTTGCCATGTACATTATAACTCTCATGATATCACTGTGCTCTGAATAATTGGCAGGGACTAATGAAACCTGTGGTGAGATCATCAGTAATATCTTTCACTGCCTCTGTCATGTAAGTGTTTTTTGTTTTTTGTTTGTTTGCTTGTTTGTTTGTTTTATAATGAAAATTTTTTATTGTTAAATTTATTGGGGTTTGTTTTTATGATAGAGCTAATGAAGCTCATCCTTGTAGCTCATCAATATGTCTTTATATTTATAATAATAATAATGCTTTATTCCTTTTGTAGTAAGTATTCACTCTGACATTTTCTAATTAAGAAGTTAGATCTTTTAAAACGCATTCTGTTTGTTGACTGGATACAAAAGCTTCAACAAAATTAAGATAGCTAGTGAGTTGAGGTCTTGAATTGAACAGCTCTGTCTCCTTGCATTTGAGTGACTTGATCCAGTTCAGGAGCACGGAGAATTGATCTTTTATGACTCATAAAATATGTTCTCCTTCAGAAAGAATGAAGGAAATACCTCACAGTGATCGCATATATATGCGTTTGTGCCTGTTTGAAATCAAGCTCTTTGATATGCAATACTGATCCTATCATCAGGAAAAGAAAAAAAAAAATTAAAGAACTC
This sequence comes from Craseonycteris thonglongyai, assembly GCA_004027555.1. Lineage (NCBI taxonomy): Eukaryota > Metazoa > Chordata > Mammalia > Chiroptera > Craseonycteridae > Craseonycteris > Craseonycteris thonglongyai. The sequence continues at coordinate 23,562 of PVKE010014431.1, forward strand.
TATTTAAAAACAAAAAGGTTCCACTTTATGTCATAAAACTTGAAAAACTCTAGAAGTACATCTAGTTACTCATCTTTGAAGTCACCTGCTCAGTCAAACATTCTTAGCTGTCTATCTGTGGTTTCAAATGTTTGTTTTTGTAATAAAACAATTCAAACCTTATGAGACTGTCAACTCTACAGAATAAGATCAGCTAACTAAAAGCTTTTCCTTTGGTTTTTCAACAATGCAATAGGGGGGAAAAATGAAAAAGAAGACTAGGACAAGAATAGCATGGTATTCAAACAACTTGAATGAATATGGGAAAAGAAAATTATACTACAGAATCCATTGAATAATGGTTTATGATCTTATCAATTTTCAAAAATTAAACAAGTTGAAACTGGTCAGTGTTTAGCTAGCAAATCGGAGGGACCAAAAAGAGACTGGTGAAAAGCAAACACTGCCCGCTTGATTTTATCTGTGGGCAGACTTACCAACCTGTGGGGGAGCCGTGCCATCCGATCTTTTGCCCACCCACAGGCCTTTGTGTTCTTCTGAAACCCCAGGCCACCTGGAGCTAGTAGGAAACCTCTCTCCCATCCCCACTGGGCCACACTGGCTCTTTACTACGACTGAAATCCATCTCCTTTAGTTAGTCACTGCAGTGAAGAGAATGAAAAGACATTCTCTCAATCCATCATCAGTGTCATACATCAAAACTCCCTATGACACTTCTTTAAAAAAAAAAAAAAGAAAGAAAGAAATGTTATTTTTTGCATATTTTGTGTCGGGCACTTTGCCAAAGACATATGTATATATTAGTTTATTTAATCCTCTCAACACTCTAAGGAAGAAACTATTATAATTTTTATTTTAGAGGTGAAAGCAGTAATTTCAAAGAGATTAAAATCACACAAACAGTAAATGGGAGAGAGAGGATTGGAACCTATGTTTGTCTAACTCCAAAGCACTTTTGAAGAAGACATATATGTCCTCTTCATTTGGTCTATCCAGAAATCTTTGCCATTTCTTGTGGTACTCTCTGACTTTCCTTTGGGACACTGACTCTTCCACCTTTCACATGGTAAAGTCAGTGGTCTCAGAAGTGGCTTCTGAATGTTAAATAAGACAGGAGCTTGAGCTTAGTCATCAGAAGGCTGAACCAAGAGAGTCACAGAGCATTTGCAGAGAGATCAACAAATTGTTGTCATCCTATGGTAGGGTGACCAGATGTCCCGCTTTTGGCAGGACCACCCCGATTTTTAACAATTTGTCCCGCGGTGTTTTAAAAAAGTCCCGATTTTTGGAAAGAATGCAGGACAAACTAGGGAACAGCGGGAGATAGACCAAATTTGTAATCAAGAACCCCCTCGTCCCCGGTCAATGGTGTCCCGCTTTACCAATGTTAAAATCTGGTCACCTTATCCTATGGCCTAGTTGCTAAGCTCTTGCTTTAATAACAGGAGCCATTTAAGATCTGTCCACTAGGCCCTCTTTCTTGTGCTATTCACAGTTTGTTTCTGGTGCTTGCTAACAAAGGCTACCTCCCAGAGGCTCTATCATAATGATGCTTCCTAATAAATATTCTAAGTACTTCATACCCAGCCATGAGAAAAACATGCTCCAGCTCCGTAAAGAATTCAGAATCTGGATGCGATACACACGTGTCTAGCCAAAGCTCTCTCAGGAATATGAAACTATCTGAGCATAAATGAATGAGCATCTAATTCTGCTTAGGAAACTTTAGAGAAAGTCCACAGAGAAGCACTTGTGGTTACTAGAGTGCAATAATTTTGTTACCCTTCATATGTGAGGATTAAACATCATAGCTCTTTGTTTAGAGCAACAACAGAACTTACTCATTGATTTATTTATTTATTTATTGAGCAACCCTTTTATTCTCTTTTAAGTCCAATACAAACAATTTGTTTGAACTAAATAACAATAAACAATAAATAAACAATAAAAATGAAACTGTTTGCTGTTCTTAAAGAAATACACATGTATATCAGATACTTCCAGTGATGTTTTACACACCTGGTCGACTGAAAAGCCATTGTAGTACAGAGAAAAGAGGATGAATTTCACAAGTCAGGGAGCACTGAGTTCAAATGTGGCTCTGACAATATTCACTCTGAGTATTTAGATAAGCAACTAAAAATCTCTGAGTCTTGAGTTTTTCATTTGTAAAATAAAAATCATAAACCTTGACTCACAGACTTGTTGAAAGATTTGATAAGAAAAACCTGTGCCCATAAGTTAAATATCTGACACAGGTCTCATTGGGCAAAAATCAAAGTGTCATTAGGGCTAACTGTGTTCCTTTCTGGGAGCTTAAGGGGAGAATTTTTCTTGCCTTTTCAGTGTGTAGCAGCTGCCCACGTGCCTTGGTTCAAGGTCCCTTTCCATCTTCAAGCAAGTATGGCTATTCAAATCTTCACGTTGCATTATTTTCTCTCTCTCTTCTCTCTCTCTCTCTCTCTTTCTTAACTCACTTTTCATTTAGGAAGACACTTGTTGAATGCATGTAACCCACTTGAATAATTCTGGATGATCTAGAATAATTTCTCCATCTCCAGGTCAGCTGATTAGCAACCTTAACTCCATCTGCCAAATTAATTACTCCTTGCCCTGTAACCTGATATATTCTCACATTCCAGGGAGTATGACATGAGTATCTTTGAAGAGCCATTATTCTGCCAACCACACTAATGAAAAGTAGAAACCATAAACAAGCCAGCACAAATTGCAAGAACTACATTCACCCTTGCAGATCACTTATTTAAGAGTTACCATTATTTGAAAATCTTCTTATTCCACACATGCATGTGAGCTCACTTATACAAGGTTTGGATATGTAATCTACTAAATTTTAGTTTAAGAAAAAAGAAAAAATACTAACACCTATCTTTATAACACTATGTAACTTGAATTATGTTTCTATTTTGAACATTTATTTTTTTCTGTGTGCACATATTAAAGTTAGTATCATACAGTTTGTCCTTTTTATTTTTCATTCATCACTTTGTCCTCGTTCACTTTCCTGCCTTTAAGAAGTCTAACAGAACTGGAGTTATCATATTTCTCCATACACAAAAATAAGCTTTGAAATCATTGAGGTGCCTAATATATACCGATAGCTGAAAATAATATTTCCTTAAAACACGCTTGAGAGTTCATCTGCACTTTCATAAGAAGCGCCCAGGAAATTAATTAACAGGGTAGTTCCTTAATTAACTCCCTAAGTGTAGGCAATATAAGACACAGGCTGTTAGTCACATGTGTTCTTCAGAACACTTTGTTGAATAGGGAAAGAATGGATGGGAGGGACAAATAAGAGAAAAAAAGTCATTGGCACACCATTTTCACCTTTAAAACTTACACTTAAAAAATCAGAATGTTTCCATGTATAAATTAATGATAGGCCTTTACTAGAAAAATAAAGCTGCTCCCCTCAAATTATATCAGGTCAATGATGAATTTGTCCTCAAAATGATTATTATTGCTCCACACTTACAGAAAAAACATAATACTAAACTGTAGTAGAAATGGTAATCAAGTTCTTAGTCACACAGCAACACCACTTATTGTTTGGATGCTTCTCTAGATGGACAAAAATGAAAGCCATCAAAATACACTCATCTCAATGTCTGTTACAGTGTTTTTCTCAACCATTTCTTTTGTTATTGCCCCTATTTAAGGAGCATTCTTCATTACCACTGGTCACTATGGAATTGTAATGCTGCAGGTACACTGCATATCTATTTGTATAATATAGTCTATGTATATCTGTGCATCATATGTACAAAGAATAAAATTATTTTCACTCCTTCCTTCCCAAAACAGGTATTACCTTGTGGAGAATTCATGCTTATATGTTGCCCACTCACATTCATATGTTAATTCAACCCACAAATGTTTAGTGAGGGCTTACTATGTGCCAGGCACACAGTAGTAAACAAACCCCATTCTCATTTTAGTAAGACAGAGCAAGCACACCACTAAATGTGTCATGCACTCCAACATAGTCTTTAAGAAAAAAATGTTTCAGGGAAGCCAGGATGGCTCAGCTTGTTAAGTGCTTACATTGCAGCCCCAGGGTTCAAGGATCGAGTCTTGGTTCCGGCCCATGCAGATCCATATGCTGAACTAGGGTGTGCTTCCTATGTGGGAGGCCCCCAGTTTTGTCCTTGCCCCCAGTTTGGCTCCTGGATTCAGGGGGTGAGCCTCCTTTGCAGGAGGCCCCCAACCCAGTTCCTGCCCTGTGCAGCCTCCGCCCACCTGTGTAGAAGGAAACTATGTGGAAAACTAATGACATACAACTATGGAGACTGCTCTGGGCCCTCCCTCTACTCTGTCTTTCTCTGTCTGTCTGTCTGTCTCTCTCTCTCTCTCTCTCTCTCTCTCTCTCTGTCAAAAACAATAAAATAAATCTTAAAAAACAAACAAACAAAAAACAAGAAGAAAATGTTTTTGTGGGCAATGTCTTTTATAACTAAAAAAAAAGGAAAAAAGTGTATTGCTTGCGATACTTTATTGCTGTTCTAACTTCTAAGGAAATTGTGGACCTTTAAAAACAGAGAAGCTGGCACTAAACTGGAATTCTTCAGAGTGGCCTCAGTTCTAGCACAGCTCTGAGTGTGCAAAGCTCCTAGCCACATGCCTGAGTGCTGTCACTGTCACTGTGAGGTTTGCCTCCATCAGTCCTTTTTTTAGTCTGCCTCCTGGGAAACATAGGAACTTGTGGGAAAAATATAGTGAACCCCTAGGGTAGAGGAGATAAATAAGGTTTGATTGTGTATAGCTGGCCAGATGCCTCTTTTTTCAGTTACAAGTGTTGAAGACATCACACAAATTCTATAATCTTTAATTCATTTTAAAAATATTTAGGGACTGCCATGTAAACAAAATCTGATGCAAAAAAAAAAAAGACATATATTAGAATGAACAACTTCTGGTGAGTGCCAGTGGTTTTTCAAATGGTAATACATTACAATATATGCTCCCCTGTTAAAATTTAGAATATTGAGAGAAGTAAAAAAATAAATAAAAATAAGAATGACTCCGAGCCCCATTGCACTAATAGATGGAAATTGAACATTTAGTTTGAAGCCTGAAGAAGTGGAATTCATCAGGAAACAGAAATCAGGAGGCAGAGACACTGAAAAGGATGCAGGTGGAGGGCTGTCTGGCCTTCCAGGGAAAAGCGATGTGGTTGGAGGGTCAGACGCGGGAGCCTGGCAGTACACCACCTGGTCTCTGCGGCCCCACAGCTGCTGCCAGTGGTCAGAGCAACTGCCAACCCTACACAGCAGTAAATCACATCTTGGTATTCCATAAACTGAGCATGAGGTTGCTGAGATATCTTTTCTGTCTTTATTACATTTAATATTCATTTTCTAAGATACACAGGTTGTGTCTCTCTTCTTTGAACCTGAAGGTAACTAATTCATCCTGATTTGTCAAGTGCTTACTCTTCTAAATGAATTCCAGTTCATTCAATGATTTGATTCAAGATATGAAAATTATGTTCTGTTTATTTGCTTTTATTGTTCTTAAAATTAACTTCTTTTCTTTGGTATAGCTGAGTACTTTTAGTGTGACTCTCCTGTCTGCCTCAGAGAGTGGCCAGCTAACCAAGGGGACCAGGGCACCAGGAAGAGAAGCCAGATGAGGTCTAAATGAGAACTTGGCTTGAGAGTCCTGGGTGTGGAGCAAAGGGTTACAACATCCAGCCCCGGGAAAGCCCAGGCCTGACGCAACCTAGCTCGAAGGGAGGCCCAGAGCAAGATGGAACAAAGAACAAGCAGTAGAGAGTCATGGGGAGCATGGACCCTGGCTTCCCACCATGGGATGAATCCCACTTCTCCCATTTCCTGTTGCATAGACCTAGAAAATTTACCTGACTTTTATATGCCTCACTTTCCTCTTTTGTAACATGTGGATAAGAAGAACACTCCTTTCATAGTGTTAGAAAATAGTAAATATTATTAACTATTAGTAAATCAGATGAAACAATGCTTTGTGCATAATAAATATTATGTATAAATGTTTATCAAATAAATTAGGTGAATAAATCAGATTAGCGATGCATCTGAAAGAATAATGTCAACGGTGCTGTGCCCCAGAGCACATGACTCATGGGAATCCCTGACTAATCCTTGAGTGAAAACAGTGGTTTGGAGTACTTGTCCAGGTCAGATTTGAGGGGACACTTAGAAACAAAGAAGAGAAACATGTTTAAACATTGAATGCATGATTGTAGAGACCATGAGGTCATTATAATTCCCATCATGATGTGGAAGATTAATTTAATATTTATATCATGCACTTTACTCTGTTCCCCCAGGTGATCAGTTTCATGGAACTCTCCCACTGAGGGCGCTGTCTTTTCCTAGTGTTCTGAGAATAGGTGACCTTCAAAACTAATGTTCCTATTGTGGGGGCAGAATGGTCATTTTCATTAACAATAACTGCAACACAGAACCTCCATCAGGGATTGGTGTGTACAGCAAGCAAAACACCCATGTTATGGATCTATTTCTCTCATTTATGATAATTTGAAAAGGAGAAAGATTTTAATTCATGCTTTTCCATTACCATGCACTCATACCATTTCCTAGAAAATGGCATCAGCGAAGAAATGGCCTTCTCTCTCACCAGGAATCTGTAAACCATTCAGGATCCTCCATTTGTCTCAGCAGAGAACTATTTTGAGTCACCTTGAGATTAGATACCAGATATATTTCTCACACTGCATCCATTTGTTCCTCTGCCATACATTTTCTGTTTTATCGCACTACTACATGAGATAACCTACCCATCTTTATTCTTATTTAAAATATATTTGCTGTATTTCAGCCACCATGCTAGCCTCTGGTGAAGTAATGATAAGAAAGTAGACATGTTCCCGGCCTCCTACATTGAATATACAAAGAGATGTACTAGTCAGGGTTCTCCAGAGAAACAGAACCAATAGGGTGTAGATAGATGGGTGGAGAAAGACAAAGAGAGGTACATGTACACATGATAAAGAGATACATAGATACATAGATACTGACTTTAAGAAATTGGCACCTGAGATTATAGAGTATGGCAAGTATTTGAAGGGTAGACCAACAGGCTGAAGACCTAGGGAAAAGTTGATATTGCAGTTTGAGGTTGAATAAATCCAGGGGGTGTAATTTCCTCTTCCTCAGGTGGTCTCAGTCTTTTCTCTTAAGGTCTTCAACTGATTAAATGAGGCCCATTCACATTATGGAATATACTCTGCTTTTTTTAAGGTCTATTGATTTAAGTATTAACCTTTTCTAGAATGTATCTTCATAGCAATATCTTGACTGTTGTTTGACCAAATATCTAACTATTGTGGCCTAGCCAAGTTGACGTAATAATTAACCATTGCCAGTGACAAGCAGGTATGTTTCATTAGAGTGAAGGGGCCTACAGTAGAAACACAGAGTGATGTCCAAACAACAACAACAAAAAAGAAGCCCTGTGTCAGACTCCAGTGACTACAGGATGTTTCCCCAAAGAGTAACATCTGATCCGGAGGCTACTAGAGGTCATAAAGAATAACATGCTGAAGTCCAAAGTGGCACATGTGAAGACCTGAAAGTTGTCGATACTTGGCAACAGTGGGAACTGAGAGACAAGTAGCTAAGGAAAGAGTCAAGGCTAGCTCGTGAAAGCTTCTGTGGACCATGTCAAGAAGCCGCATTATTTCACAAAGGTAAAGAGGAATCAATGAAGAGCTAATAAGCAGTGACATGATGAGCATTATATTATATTATATGTAATGGCTTTCATTGTATTGTGGAAAATTCAATTTGAGGTAGCAAACAGGGAGTCCCTCTAGGAGTAAGTTGAGATAATTGGAGTGAGTTGCTATGGTGACCTGTCTATGAGTATTCTCTATGGCAGGGTTCAGCAAACATTTTCTATAAAGGGCCAGATAGTAAATACTTTAAGCTTTGTAGACCATATGTTCTCTATCACCAGAACTCAACTTGGCGGTTGTAAAATAAAAACAGTCATAGACAATACGTAACAAATGAGCACGGCTGTGTTGCAATGAGACTTTATGCACAAAAACAGGCAGTAGGCAAGATTAGATTGGCAGGTCATAGTTTACTGGCAGCTGGTGCAGGAGAATGGAAAGCCATGGAATGATTCAAGAACTATTTAGGAAAGAAAACCAACATGAAGTGGTGAGCAATAATGTGTGAAGGGTGTGGGATGTGGGAGAAGAAAGTATCAAGAATGATACATTTAGGAATGTATGAAAAGTTAAGATGTCTAGTTGATGCTTGAACATAAGAGCCAAGAACTCAGAAAAGAAGTATGGATTGAAGGGTTAGTATTGGGAGTTGTTTGCATACACAGGCTCATTGAAGGAAATAAATTGTCTAGAAGGAAGAGGTTGCAGGAAAATGGAAGAAATTTCAGAAAAGATATTAGATAAGCCCCAGCATTCAAGAGACAGACAGCGAAAGAATTAACAATGGTGACTAAAAAAGAGTATTGAGAGGGAAAAAGTAAAAGAAATTCAGTCTTTAAGAGACAGGAATAGAAGGGTGCTTAGAGAGAGAGAGCATGTGTGCATCAGCTCTGTAAAATGCTGCTGGGAATATAAGCAGGTTCAGACTCAAAAATCTGAGTGGATTTACTAAGAAGGATGTGTCTGATGAGCACGGCCTGATGGGTTTCCCAGTGGAAGAATGAAGGAGGAATCCAACACCTTTGCAGACACCTTTCCCACAATATCTTCAGCAGCACTACCAACACCCAGTTGTTTTGCTATTGATCATCACATTACTGCATTTTGTTCTTTTGCTTTCACTCAATGCAAATTCTTAATTGTAATGCAAAGCTGAACAGAGGGTGTGGAGAAAAAAAAAACCTTAATTCCGTAAAATTTTACTCTAAGCATTATTTTTAGAATTTCCCCTTTAAGGTTCTGCTCATGCAATGCCAAATTGCCAAATGAAGACTGGAAGGGGAAAAAATCTTACTGAATTTTTCAGTTATTGAAATACTTGGCATGGTTATGTATTTACTATATGTAATGCATGATAGCCCTTGGAAAACACAAGTCTAGCTGAAAAGGAATATATTATCCCATTACAATTATTGAAGTAGATTGTTATATCTTTAGTTATTAAGTTTTAGATGCAAAATATATGTGTGTGTGTGTGCATGTGTGGGCACACAGTGCTTCTTTAGCGTTAAATAAACACAGAGAAAAGTTCAGTTTTAATTAATAGGTGTAGGATAGAAATCTGATGAGGAAATTTTATTTTTAAATCTGTTTCATTAAGGAAAACCTGTCACAAGTTTTTTCAGCTGCTATGTTCAGCTTCCCCTGCCTGCTCTGAAGTATCTGGTATAAACAATCTCCTTTCTCTTCACATCTTTCTTGAAGCTTGTGGGGGTGGAGGTAGAAACAAATCTATGCAGTGCAAACCTCTTCGCTCTCACTACCCTGATTCAAAGCAGCATTTATTTCACATTGGCTCGAAGAAGACAAGAAGAGGCCATGTTGCAAACAGCACCAACACTACTAACTTTAATTGGCTCTTCACTGAGCTTAAGAAGAAAAGGAAGGAAAACATGAGAGTGATTTTAACTATTGTCGATAAGTTATATTTTTCGTAAGTTAAAAACAACTTTTGAAGTTTTCATACCTTGAAGTAATGATAAGAACATTCACTTAATTTTCCTCATTGGTTATTTTCAGAAAGAAAAAAATATTTCCTATTTACCTAAAAGTTCATTACTACCATTTTATAATAAATGGCAGGTTAAAAAAATTCATTTTTATTCAATGGAAAAGTCAGGAAAATATCTTTCTATTGATTACTATTTAGAACTTGACATAAATGACTAAACTTTTTCTTATGTCTAATTTCTCAAGAAAATAAAATGGAGTTTAGTACCTACCACATTGCACATAATGACTTTAAAGAGTGCATCATTTTTACAACTGTAGCTTGGCTATTAATTAAATATAAGTTAAATTACAATAATGGAGGCTTTTCAACATTACATGTAAGTTAGAAACTTTTTTCCCTGGTCTCAAAATAAGAGTTTACAACCATTTTAATAATAAAAGTTTGATGAGAAATAAAATGAACAGCTTGAATTTCATTACGTATAAATCAATTTCTTTATTAGAATTCCTTCACAAAAGGTATTAGGTAATTACTCTGTTATATTGTAATTCATGCACATAAAATAATTCAGCAACGAAGGTTAATTGAAGCTCCTTCCTCTTCATTATAAATGTCTTTAAACTGCTTTGTCTCCAGAACATTAAAATAAAAGATATTCTTTAATAAAAGCTCAGAGAAAATTGATAACAGAGCAATACTAACCTTATAAATGATGTTCTCTGATATATTTAAAGTTTATTTTCCAGACTCATTTATAAGAAGCATAATGTATACAGAAAGAGCAAATAAATTTATAAACTATATTTTCTTTATATAAAAATTCAAGAGAGAATTAAAAATTACTAAAAACTTTTCTAACAATTTGCTTTTACATTTTCCATTTTTTAATTTTTCTTTCCTAATGATGTTCTTTAAAATTGTACAAGTAATCAGCAATATTAAATGACTTTTTCTATCATATTTTTCTGACTTTTTGTTATTTAATAGTGAAAACTTCTACATAATTTATTGTATTTTGTTAACTTTTTAAAAGTAACCAAGTAAAATTATACAGAGATTTGTCCTTTTATTGAGAGAAAAATTATTATTTACATATATATTGAATGTTAGTGCATCAGAAGGGGATGTATACATTGTCAGGAACAAAGGCAGTATTATATTTCTGAACAGGAAGAGGAGTTCAGCTAAAATGTCTTTGAAATTCTTTTTTTAATAACAAAGCTCTCTTTTGCTTACTTATAGGCCAGGAAAAGATATGATTCCAGGAAAAGTAATTATGAAAGGAAAATAGCAAAGAAATAATTATGTTTTTACCTATAACATAAGATTAATTTACAACTGAACATCAGTGGAAACAGAAAAACAGAAAACATCTTCAAAGGTTCCAAGTCAAACTTCAAAAGATTAATAGTAATAACCAATACAATTAAGTACCTGGAAGAAGGCAGGAGGCCGGAAACCTTGTCTAAGTTGTTACAAAAATGGTTAAACTAATCAATATTATTTTACAAATACATTACAAATATTTATAGATTATGAGTAAATAATGATGCACTAATAAATAATAATTTTAATCTATGAATATTTGTAATGCCATTGCTTTCCCTCTGAAATCCATACTTCAAGTCCTGGTAAGGTAAGAAATGCCTGAATTTTTTTTTTTTTTTTAAATTTATTGTTAAATTTGATGAGGTTACATTGGTTGGTAACAATTAGACAGTTTACAGATGTACAAGTCCACATCACATCATTCAT
>PVKE010014432.1:0-34961 GCA_004027555.1 Craseonycteris thonglongyai
AATAAATAAATAAATAAATAAATAAATAAATAAATAAATCTATGTGTATGTCCAAAACAGCTCTTTCAATAAAGTAAAAATTATATATTCATGAAAGGATGTGCCATATATTTTAACTTCTTTCTTGGTGGTACATTAAATTTTGCTGTGTTTTATAACTGATGGTATCTTAGAGCTGGTAACATTCTATTTCTATATCAGGAATCTACCACGACACCCCTAAACTCCTCGTCTTCCCCTGAAATACTCCTCATTTCCTAGGTCATAGCATTAATCTACCAGTCACTTCCAAACCTCAGGTGCTTCCCCTGCTTTCTATGTCTAGTTGGTTAGCACCTCCTGTAGAATCTTACTGCACAGTACTTTTCACACCATCCAATCCTGTCACTCTTGTTTTAGACCTTTGTTCCTTTGGGCCTGGACTACTCTAACAGCATCTTGAAAGGTTTTCATTCTTCCCTTTTTAAGCCATCCAGAGCACCACAATTAGATCATCTTTCTTAATACTGCTAATAAGCCACCTCCTTGATGAAGGATTTACAATGGCTCCCTCTTGTCTATAAAATAAAATGCAGACAGTCTAGAATCCAAAGCTCCCATAATTCGGCTTTGATCTGTACCTCCTGTTTTGTTTTCATTACTTTCCTATTGAACCCCTCAACCTTACCATCCAGCCAAAACAGTCTATTTACTCTATGTGATAGGCAGAATAATGGCTCCCCAAAGATGTCTATACGCGAATCCCTAGAACCTGGGAATATGTTACTTTTCATGGTAAAGAAACCAGATATGATTAAATCAAATATTTTAAAATAGAGAGATTATCCTGGATTATCTAGGTGGGGCCAATCAATCACAAGGGCTACTAAAACTGGAAAGAGAAAAGCAGGAGAATCAGAGAACAAGATGTAATCACAGAAGCAGAGGGTCAGTGTGATGCAATTGCTGGCTTTGAGGATGGAGGAAGAAGCCAAGAGCCAAGACATGTGTGTAGGCTCTAGAAGCAGGAAAAGGCCAGTAAGTGCATTCTCCCCTAGAGTCTTTAGAAAGGAATGCATTGGTGTTAGCCTAATGGAACCTGTTTCAGACTTCTAACCTCCAAAACTGTAAGACAACATATTTGTGTTGTTTTAAGCCACCAAATTTGTGATAGCAGCAATAGGCAACTAATACATTCTCTTATTCATACACTTTTATTTTCCAAGATAACTGTTCTGGATATCATGTTTGCCCCACCACATTCTACCCTGCTCTGTGCCCCAGGGAGATGATGTATTATTGACATTGATTCAATGGGCTCCCTTGCTTTCTAGCTTCTGATTGGCCAATAGGATGCACTAGCAGCAAACTGGAATGCAGAGTGAGAGGAGAGGGAGGTTGTTCCAGAAGGCCCCAACTACTATCAGGCAGACTTTTCTTTTCTTTTCTCTTTTAAGATTTATTTTTATTGTGTTTGACAGACAGACAGACAGACAGAGAAGAGCCCAGAGCAGTCTCCTCAGCCGCAAATCAGTTTTCCCCAGTTTCTTTCTGCAGGTGGGCGGGGGGGCCACCCAGGGCAGGAACCAGGCCGGGGGCCTCCTGCATGGCTGGCACACCCCTGCAAGCTGGGGGCCTCCTACATGGAGAGCTTACTTGGCAAGAACTGAACTGGGGGCACTCCCCAGTTCAGCATATGGGTCCACACAGGCCAGGGCCGGGATCCAATCCTCAGACCCCAGGGCTGCAAGATGAACGCTCAACCTGCCGAGTCATCCTGGCTTCCCCCAGGCAGCCTTTTCTACACAGCTGCCCTCCTGCTTGCTGACTTCAGGTCTTGGGGAGGTGAAGGGTCCCTGTGTAGCTAGGTCCAGATTTCTGCCTTGTTGAATTCCCTGAACCCTCCTGACATCTTTGTAAATAGCCTCTTTATTAAAATTCCCTCCAATTACTCAGTTTTGAATGTGTCCTCTGTTTTTTGTTGGAACATTGGCTCATATAGTAATATTACTTGGAATGCCCTTCTTTATTCTCATGGCTTATCTATGTGCTCTGCTTTTGAGACCTGGCTGAGATTCCAGTGCTGCAGAGCCGTGGGCTGTCAGAGCCTGCCTGAAAGATCCAGTAACACAGATGGTTTTTCTCCTGCTTCTCTGATCACTCCTTCTTGGTCTTTTCTGGTAATTCTTCTTCTTCCACCTGAAACACTGGCAGTCCGCACGGTCCTGTGGTAGAAGTTCTTTTCTCCTACTACTCATTCTCCCTGGAGAAACTCATCGCCTCCAAAGTTTCAATCACTGTCCACATCCCCAAGATCTCCAAATCCTCATCTTTGTCCTAGATTTTGGTCCCGAGGACTTAGATCTATGTATTGCCAATTGCTGAACAGACGTCTCTACTTGGCTGCCTCAGGCACTTCAAATGTCGGAAGTACTCTGATCATCTTTCCTTTCATATAGCTTCTCTTCCTCTAGAATTTCTAATTTCAGGAAGTTGGCCAAGAAACCAGGGAAGCCATTCTTGACACCTTCTCTTCCTTGTCTCTTCTCCACCCATCAATCACCAAATCTGTCCTTACCTAAACATGTTAAGAATCCACCTACTTCATTTGACTGCACTGACCCATCCCCCTTTCTCCCTTTCAGTCCATTCAATGATGAATGGTCAAAGTGATCTCTTTAAACAACTCTGCTCTAGTTACTTAAATTCTCCAGTGGCTTCCCATTGCCTTGAGGATGAGGTTCAAATTCACAGTCTGGCCTCTGTCATTCTCATCAGCCTCCTCCTCCTTCCTGGCTCCAGCCTCCTAGACAGCTTCCAATCTTGGATCATGTCTTATGTTGTTCCCTCTGCTCAGAGCATTCTTACCCCTCCTCCTCTGGCTCACTGCAATCGTATTCATCTTCCAATCTGCATGTAAGCTTTAATTCCTCAGAAAGTCCTTGTTTGGACCCCCAGACAAGTTTGGAATCATGCCCCATCCCTATGTCACACCCCTTGATCAGAGCTTTCCTTGACTTTATTACAACTGCTTGTTTTATCTTTGTCTCCTAGCTAATCTCTGTGAGGGTGGAGACTGTATCAGTTTTAGTCGCTGTTGCAATCCTGGCTCCCAGCATAGGTCTTGACTCAGAGTAGGCATCCAACATATATTGTGCAACAAATGTCAGATGAAGGAAATGAGCTCAGAGAGGTGAAGTGGCCCACTGGTCCAGAGCTCCTTTCACTATATCCACTGCCTCCACTCTCTGTCATGGAATTTTCCAAGGCCACCGAAACCCACAGAAGCTGCTCTGCTTCCAAAATTGAGTTGCCTATGTTAATACTTTGCTGTTCATCCCTTGCTGTCTCATTAGCTTTTCATGTGTATTACATACCGGTATATGGTTCTCTCTCCACCTACACTGCAAACTCTTAGAGGACAGGGATGATGTAAAAATTATTTATATTCCTTCTCAAACTCAGATTTGTATATTCATTCAACAAATATCTATTGAAAGCCCACCTTTTCCAGGCATTACTGAGACAACAGAAGTAAACAAAACAGATAATATCCTGTGCCCCAACTGAGTTTATGGTTTAGCAGTGAGAGACATTAAGTGTTTCCAATGACATGTTAATACTATGTAATAGTACCCGTTGAAACAAATTGCATATGTTGTGCCAATGTATGGGGCAGGGGGTTTCCCAAAGCTAGAGGAAAAACAAATGGTGCATCCTCCTCAAGCACAAGTTTGACTTAAAGATTTGTGGGAAAGCTAGTGATTATTCTTAAATAACAAATATAGATATACTGTGGGGGAAATGCAGTATTAACATAGCTTTTAAAATCAAGTCGCAGATTTTTGGCTCATGGCTAGCCTGCTTTAGTCCCATCCAGTCCCCACTAGGGTTCATGCTTGTCCTCTCTTCCTGTTAGCAATGCCACAGTGGAGAGTTTGCAAAGCATTGCTGCAGCCTCCCCTCTAACAGAGGATCTGTCCCATGGCAAGCACACAACATGCAACAAGATACAAAAGTGCACAGTAGAATGAAGCAAAGCTAAAAAGTGGCTTTTGGAGTTCTAGATAGGCACACATCCCAATCCACTTAGGAAAATGGAAAACAAGAGTTATCATGTGAGCTGAAGGAAGGATGACTTGGGCTCTCAAATAACTTTTCCTATTACCCAAAGATACGAGCCCTGAGAAGGAAATCAAGGATGTGGCTTTCTCCGCTTTTCTTTCCATTACCTCCTTTGTGTAGCTGTGGTATGAAAGAGGAAAAACAGATGCAACACCAAGTACCCAGCCTTTGGCCCTGCCTACACACAAAGACTTACAACCAAAGCCAAAACAAGCAGCCTATTTATTAAACACATGCCAAGCCCAAGACTAATTTTTACAAAAGTAAACAAGAACTGCTCATAAAAACCTAGTAAAAAGTTTTTTAAATGGACCAAGTGCCAAAAATGGCTTAGGAGAACTTACCTATCTAGGAAAAATACAAAGGACTGTTCATGGAAAAGACAGACACCATGAGGGGGTGGGGGTTTAACTGGAGAAGGGGGAGACTCAAGCTTAAACTGTACTAGTGATGATATAATACCAAGTGGGTTAGTCAGTAAGTGAGAAGTTATTATTCTTTATCATATCTTCAATATTTCATAATTTTAAACAATTAGTGAACCAATTTGCACAAGAACCAAATCTACATTTTCTAAAATTAGTAAATTAAAACAAAATCAGCATATCAATATATTCTCCAATAAAATTTCAGTTGATCCTATATATTTAATTCCTTTCTAGCTGTGGGTAAATACAGAGATGTGTACAGAACATGTAGCTGTGTTTTGGAATCTAGCTCTTTGAAATTGGCACAATCAAGTCTATTTCTTTTTTTAAATCATCAAATGGCTCCTGCCTGGAAAATTCCTACAGGAAATGAAGGGCAGAGAATGGAATGGGATAAGAGGGGATTTTGGGGAAAAAGAAACATGACAAGGCAATTGGAAGGAGCAAGCTGAAGGGGGAATGAGGAACAGAGGTTACCAGAATGATGACTTTGTATCTGAGAGCCTTTGTTCCTAACTTATCAATCTTATAACACAAAAGTTGCTATACCTCAAATTGTGCTTGAAAACAGTCTTCTTTTAAAACAATGTGCCCACTAGTGACCACCCGTCTGCAGGTCCAGAAGAGCATGGAAGACTAAAAGCATAAGCCTTTGAGTCAACCAGCCCTGGTTCTGATGGTTACAGATCCATGAGTGACAGCCTCTCTGAGCCTCTGTTCCTTCTTCCGAAAAACAGACAAAGAACAGTACTTACTTATCTCAGAAGGTGGAGGTGATGTTTAACATCATGATGTGCATACTAGGGGCAATGCCTAGCACATGCAAGCCTTCAGTCAAAGCCATTTCTCATTTGTCCTGGGTCTAAGAATAATGCCCTATTTGGAGTATTTGTTCCATGTTATCCTTGTCAGGACCTGCTGAATATGGAGAGGCAGCATCCTAGAAGAGCTGTGGGTCAGTGTTGCCAGGGGTAGCAAGCAGCCATGTGTAGGCTGGCCAAAGTATGAGACAGGTTTCTTCCTGGGCAGGAAGTAGCTAAGAAGCTTCCTGGCTGGGGCAGATGCTCTTTAGTATGGAAGTCTTACTGTCTGCCCAAATGCCACCTGGTTTCTAATTCTCTTGGCAGGTTCTACTTCCTGCTGCTGCCTTCTCCCTTTGTCTGGTCTTAGTCTCTGTTTTCTGAGGAGTCCCTGTTTCTTGACTTCTGTCTACCTCCTTGCCTTCCACGTGTGTACCTGTGTCTTTTTAGTATTTTATTACCTATTGGTGCTAGCCACGGCCCCTTATCTTGCCTTGGGAAGTTATGGGCTTTTCACTTCTTGACTGGCACTAAAAAAGATGAAATTCCCTACCTTTTCTTCTTTGATTCATGTACCTTCCTGGCTTCTGCCTGCTTATATAGGCTTTGACCAATCTATCTTGTCTCTTTCTTTGACATCTGTACCCTAGCTGGGTTTTGACCAATACTTTGCTATGACTTAATGGGAACTATGTGCACCTTGACTCACAACTGTTTACCAAGATGATATGCAAAATATTTAGCAACTGGTATGGAACGGGCACTGTCCAATCACAATGGTTGCCAGCTATCCACAACAGGGACGGCTATTCCTGCACAAACTGGCTGAACACTAGACTCTTGACCCCTCCAACCACTCGATGAGAGGCCTCCTGGTTCCTTCTTAGGGCTGGTACTTCACATTTGCTTCTTACTCCTCATTCCCACTAGGGGAATCCAGGAATACTGGCAACATACATGCTAAAACAGGAGAACAAACCATAAAAGTAGAAAAATATACATATGCACACACACAGAGGGTGCCAAAAAAAATGTATACACATTTTAAGAAAGAAAAAAACTGTATTAAAATTGTCATAATATATATCGATAAAGATGAATAGAAGTCATGTTTGACTTCTATAATTACAAGAGGTGCTCAAAGTGGTTACCATCAGTGTCCAGATACTTCAGATTATAGTGAACTACTGCTTGAGCAATGATGACCAAAGTGTCCACTTGTAACGCTGCACATGCCATTTCAATGTACCATGTATCTCAAACTTATCACAAATGAGTACAATTGTTAGGCATGTTGGAGATTCTGTTGCACACTCACTCCACTGTCATTGTACTTCCACAATGTTCTCAATTTCCAATACCACTTCAAAACGTTCTTGCACTCCTAGGTCAACAACCATGCTTCCATCATTTTTTTTATTGTCCTGACTGTCACATGGTGACACTAATACTCATTTGATTAATGTCATCTTTTCAGTGAATGTCATACTACACATTACTACCATAATTCAACTTTAAAAAGTAATACATAGATAACATTGCTTAAAATATGTATACATTTTTAGCTTCCCAGTATACATACACACAGACACACACGTATTAGTAACATACATACATACATACATACATACATATCTCTGGTATAGATAGACAGATCTCTCAGGAATAGCAAAAAATCCTTGCAGCAAAAGGTTTTGTATAAGATTATGTGTTGCATGTTATTTCTGTCTTGTTGGTTTGGAAACAGGAAGTTTCTTCTGTACATGCCTTCTATGAACCTTTTTGAATCACTTATAGTCTACAAGAAAAATATTTGGTTGTATGTGATTTACAAACAAAGAGAATAAGAGGAAACCCTACAACTTATGTTCTGTCAAAAAGCTTTCCCCAACACACCCTTAGCTCAAAATAAAAAGAACCACTACCTGGAACTTCCTTCTACACTGACATAGATCTTGAATGTAGAGAGGAAAGGGATCATGCTTTCACAATGGTTCTTGAGTAGGGCTAGAATTCCTAAGGATTGAACATTATTAACAATTTGAGGTTGAAGTTAGGGGATGGGATATCTTTTTGGGAGGTGGGGAGTAGGATGTCTTAATTAAATGATTGCCAACAGCCAAGATGAACCAAGAAAGGAAACTTTTCCTGACCCTACTCATACCTCCAATAGAATTTATATGTTGAAACCTTGAAGCCATAGATTCACTGTGAGTTCCTCACAGATTCAGTGTAGCTATCTGTCACTAACCTCACAGTTCTCTACAATGCTTTCTCTTGACTTTAACGATCTCCCCATTTTTTATATAAAAAGTTCAAATCTACAAAAAAAAGGTAAAGAATGGTATAATATGCTCTTGTAGAGCACCCTTTTTTTTTATTTTTTATTTTTGACAGAGAGAGAGAGAGAGAGACAGAGACAGAGACAGAGACAGAGAGACAACTGAACTGGGGGAGCTCCCCAGTTCAGCATATGGGTCTGCACGGGCCAGACCGGGATTTGATCCCCATTCCCCCCACGCTGCAAAGTGAGCGCTTAACCCACTGAGCCATCCCGGCTTCCCTAGAGCACCCTCTTTGATTCACCAACTGTCATCACTTCCTGAATTCCTGAACTTGCTTCCCTACCCTTATACTTTTTTCCTAAACTGGATGAAAGTTGCAGATGTCATGATGCTTTGCCTCTAATACTCAAAAGAATAAGGACAGTGTCATACATAACCACAGTACCACTAGTGCACCTAAGAAAATTAAAAGTAATTTCATAATATTATCTCATATACAGCTCACATTCAAATTTCCTCAGTTGTCTCCAAGTCATCTTTTATAGTTACAAGCTTACATATCCTAATGGACTGTGATATCACTAGAGTATTTTAATCTACAATACCCCCCCTCTTCCCCAGCCTTTTTGTCAGGAACACTACATAGGTGAAGTAATGACCATCTTATTGCACTCCAACAGGAGACTCAATCTAGGTGCTGTAAGCTTGATCACTAGGCTACAGTGATGATCCCATCTCCCAAGGTAATCTCTAGTTGAGATACTTGGAAATACACTATGAATAGCCTGTTTTCTGACAACCTTTCACTCAAAGGTTTTGTACCCACGGATGATGACTCTTTGATTGCAATGAACCGGTTTTCTACTTTTCTCATTCCTTCTATGGTGTGGTATTTATTATTCAGACACTGACTCAACAGTACCCCTCCTCTCTTTCCTGAGTGTATGTACTGGCTGGTTACTTCCTGCTGGGGCTTCCTCCCCACCTTCATGGTGACCACATCTGACCACCTCCACCCAGCCCTGGGGAGCCATTTGCTTCTCCCTTTACCTACAGATCAAATCACTTCAAATTCAGCAAATTAAAAACAAAACAAAAAACAAGCAAATAAAAACCACAACATGTTGTTGCCTACCAATTTACAATAATCTATGAACATTAAAAAGGTGATAATGCATACTTATCGGGTTAGACCGAAGAGAGTAGATAGAAGAAATCAGTTTTATGTTTTAAAAAATTAGATGTCCTAAGCTGTGCAAAATCTTTCCTCCTCAGTAGGGAAAAGCCACTTGTCCCGTCACAACCAGGCTTTCCTTAATAATGGTGCTAAAACAGAAACACCCTCATCTCTTCTGTTCCCTGATACCAGAATCTTGTAAGAACAGGGGTTTAGAAATCATTTACCCAAACGCGCCATTTTACATGGAGAAAAGAGGCTCAGAGAGCTGAAGGGACTTGCCCAGATTGCCCCAGCTCCGTAATGACAGAAACACCTTCTCCTATGTTCTGTTCATTCCCTTCCTAAGAGCCTCGTGATTTGGATGTTTAATGGGCCAAGATGAAGCCGCAGCTTCATTGTTTATTTGCATTTTGCCTGCATCACCTTGCCACCTCTGAATACTTTAAGTAAAAATTCTCATTAGGAGCCTTTTATTAATATTATCATTATTTCAGCACTTGAAAATCAATCTTCATTGCTGCAGGTGAATAGGGAAATGTTAGGAATATTCTAAAGGAGCACATGCTACCATCATTACTTTAACCGGGAAAAATATAAGGGTCTCAAGGACCTGCATCAGGCCGCTCTATGAATGCTGCTTTTTCGGAGGCTGAAACCCCCTGCGGTGACAGCTCGGAGGGATCGTAGAAAACGACGGCACCAGGAGTCCACCCTACCCCACCCTCCCCGTCGCCCGCTTTCACCATGCGGTGAGAGGCATTCGGCTACAGGAGCGAGTCAAACGTTCACAGGACAGGGGAAGGTGGGGAACAAAGCCCAGTGTGGAAAAATCCAGCCCCGCAGCCCGGGGCGGGCAGGAGACCGCGCCCTCCCTGCAGCGGCCCGGCGGGGTGCAGAGGCTGCGGAGCCGAAGTGCAGGGCGTGGGACCCACACCCCAAGGGCACCTCCTGCCCGTGCAGCGCGCCGGGCTGGGGAGGCAAGAGGTGGCCCTGCTCCCCGAGCCCGGCCGGCCGAGCGACGGACGCCGCGGAGCATCCTCCGGCTGCAGAGCGCGCGTCGCCACCACCCCCGCAGTGCGGGCAGGGGCTGTAGACAGCGCCTGGCCCGGGCAGGCCGCCACCCACCCCGGCGAGCTCACCTGTCCGTGCGCCCATCCCGGAGCCGGCGGTGCGGGACGTCAGTCCGCCAGCCCCGAGGTAGCTGGGCCACGAGCGGGAGTGGCGCCGTGGCCCGGGGAGCGTGGCAATCAACAGGCGGCTCCCCGCCGGCGGGCGCGGCGCCCGGGAGCGCGGCAGCAGTGGAGCAGGCTGGGAAGCGTAGTTCGGCCAGCGTGCTGCGGCCGCGCAGAGGCAGGACCCCCTGCCTAGTCCCCACCACCCGGGTCCCCCACCCCCAAGGTGTCCTATCCCGGAATCTGCGTCCCGATCCAGTTACCGCTCTGCAGGCGAGGAGGACCACAGCCTTGGGAACAAGCTATGCAGTCTCTTTTGAGGAAGCTCAGGGCTGGATAGGGTGGGTGGCAAAGGCTCTTCAAGCTTGTGAGTGAGCACCTTTGTGTGTCAGTCTTGTCAAGACCCAGTTCAGATACAGGCCAGGCCTGGCCTAGGTTTTACTGGTTTAAGTAGGGCTGTGACAGAGGCGAAGGAAGGAGGGGTAGCAGGGGTACATGTCCTGGAGGCAGGGAGTTAAGCAAGGTGGGATTTAGCAAGCTGATGTGAAGTTTGGGGGTAAGGGCGTTTCAAAGACCACGCACGTGCAATGACTTCGTTGCGTGTGAGGCTGGACAACTTAGTCACCCAGAGCCTTAGCATCCTCATCTGTAAAATAGGCTTAAAGCATGAAGATGTGTTGTGAGGACCAAATGTATTCATATATTCGGTGCACACGTGAAAGCGCCTGTGTCTGGCACTTAGCACATGCTCAATAGATTCCTTTGTTGGGAGTTACACGGGTGGTCCAGGTTGCACCGCCTACCTGGAAAGCCCTCAATGTAATACCAAGCAAAAGATAGTGGGGCCTCTTTGAACTGGGAAAATAAATGTGGAAAACCCATCTGGTTTTTTATTGTCAGCTGTTTATCGGGTTCACTTCATCCTTGAATGTGTGCTATGTTCTCTATGCCAGGTTCTTGGGAGCTACAAAGATAGACAAAATACTGTCTTGTCTCTGAAGCATGGAAATGGGGTGGACTGACAGGACAAAGACCGAAATTACTATAATATGAGACATATGAAGGAGTTACCTTCCATTAGCTTTTTCTAATTAAATGTCTCTTTTTTTAGCCCTTGCTGCATACTCCTAGTGTAATTCTTACTGTAGCACTTATCTGAACAGTTTAAGGTATGTTGAGTTTTATAAGTAACTACTATGCAGTATTTCACATTATGATGAGATTTGCATCTCAGAGATGTGGTGGATGAAAAATGAACCAAAGGGAGGGATGCAGCATTAATTGCCTATGTAATTTCTCTTTGAAATAGGCAAAGGGTGAATCGCACTGAAACAGCATCATAATCTGGCATGACCTGTACAGTAATCAGATGGCCAAGAAAAAGAACTGCAGAGGAAATTCCATACTTGAAAGTGATAACAGGGGGAAGCTGGGATGGCTCAGCAGGTTAAGCACCTGCTTTGCAGCCCCAGGGCCTGAGGATCAAATCCTAGCCCTGGCCTGTGCAGACCCATATGCAGAATGGGGTGTGGCCCTCAGTTCTGCTCTTGCCAGGGCAGGGTTCCCGCGTGGGTGGCCCCTGCCCTGTTCCTGCCCCAAGCAGCCATGAAACTATGTCAATATGTCAAAAACTGATGAAGTACGACTATGGAGACTGATCTGGGCCCTCCCACTTCACTCTGTCTCTGTCTCTGTCAAAACAATAAAATAAATGTTAAAAAAAAAGAAAATAGTAACACTATTTTGTATTTGTGAAAATACTTTTCCCAGTCATGTTCTCACTTGATTTTTGCAACAACCTGTGAGATGAAGAGTAAAAATTTTTCTCTGGTCAGAGTTGTCAGGGAGGTGGTATGATTTACTCAAGGTCATCCAAATGGTCATTAAGCCTATCTACTCTCCTTCCACCCTGGGAACTCTGGGTCTTCCCCAGAGAGGCACTCTTAGCACTGTCTTTCCTTTGTACATTTCAAAATGTCCATGCCACCCCCGATAGATGGGCTCAATCAGAAAATAAAATGAATTCTCTAAGGCTCTTGGAACTAGCATGATGAACAATAGTACACAGGAGCTGTTGACTGAGAGACCAGGGTGGTTTCCACTATCAACTGTGCCAATGGACTGCACCCTGGACCTCCTCACCAGAATGACAAATATGAGCTGGGAAGAGTTAAATGAAATGGAGGTGTGACTAAACTAGAATAAATCACATCCCCAAGTTTTCCTGTACACTTGTTATTACAAATGTCCCATGTAACAGAAATGATATCTTTGACTTTTTTATGTTGTCCAAATGTCACACGTCATACCCTTCTGTTAAGTAATGGGACTGCCTGCGTATAAAACCAGAAATTTTCCCAAAGAAAGCTGATGGTAGTCATAAGTTGAAAATAATAAGGCAATTTTATCCCAACAAGAAGAAAGAGTTGCAAAGGTTTGATATAGCAAAGATACTCGGTGGTGTACAACATCTAGGTGTGATGAAATGAATTAAATGGAAAATTATTCAGATGAAGACTGTGAAAGGAAACAGGCATGGAAATGATTTAAGTTAAACTCATAGTTGTCAGCCAAAGCAAAGACACAAGAGTTTTGGTTTTCTGAAACCAAAGTAAAGAAAGTGAGTTGTGAAAAGGAACTTCTAAGCAATCTCTGTTGCAGATGAAATGTGAAAATAAGTTCTTTGGATGGATTGAAGATCTACTCCCCAGAACTGATTAATAAAAGAAAAGAGAACAAAACAAAACCAAATGAAACAAAAACAAGAAGCACAACCCACAGGCAAAGGATGGGGATATTGTCACATAAAATTGATGGAAGTATAGGTTTTAACATTAGACAAACCTGGATTTGAACCCAGATATTTACTGCTGGCTTGACTGTGACCAAGTTTCTTTAATCTCTCTAAACCTCATTTTCTTCATCTTTAGACTGAGTATAATAATACCCCACAGGGTTGTTACACAGATTCAATTAGATAATTTGTGTCAAGTATGCTACAAAAGATGGTGCCTAGTAAGCACTACCGCCCTGGTGACTCGTATGTTGATGAACCATTAATTAAGTTATATTTATAGTGTAATTAGCAGCAAATATCTAAAAGTGAATTGCTATAAAATAGTGATCATGTTAAATGACATCACAGTAATGCAATCAGCAAAATCCAGAACATGGGGAACTCTACAATACAGACAGCCCATTTCTTCAATAAATAAATCATAAGAAAAATAAAAGAGGGAGAGCTTGTAGAAATACAGAAACATAAGAGACCACCAAATACAGTGTATAGATCTTGATTTAAACAAAGCAGCTGTTTTAAAAGTCATATTTATGAGACTACTGGGGGAAATGTGAATATAGGATATTTAATTACATTGTATTATTTCAAAAATTTTGGATGTGTTAATGGTATCATGTTATGTTTTTTAAAAGACATATTTTGAAGAGATACTACTGAATATTACTGAAAAAAAATACTGAGTCTTTATGGGAGAAATAATATCTGGGGTTTTCTTTTTAAATAATCTGGTGTGAGAGTGATGGTAGGGTGGCAAGATGGGGGTATAGATGAAACAAGATTGACCATGAGTTGATCATGTTTGAAGCTGTGTTGGAGCTTTCTTCAAACATTATCTCTACATTTTCAAGTGAAGATCCATTAAGATCCTCATCATGTACCATAAATTTACCATTTTAAAGCATATAATTCAATTACTT
This sequence comes from Craseonycteris thonglongyai, assembly GCA_004027555.1. Taxonomy (NCBI): domain Eukaryota; kingdom Metazoa; phylum Chordata; class Mammalia; order Chiroptera; family Craseonycteridae; genus Craseonycteris; species Craseonycteris thonglongyai. Next base: position 13,687 of record PVKE010014432.1, read on the forward strand.
TTTGTATATTCACAGTTATGTTACTAATCTACCAATCTAACTTTAGAACATTTTCAAAACCCCTAAAGGAAACCTCATACATATTAGCAGTCACTCCCTCTTTCTACCATACTCACAGACCCTGGCAACCACTAATCTATTTTCGATTTGCTTATTCTGGACCTTCCACATAAATGGAATCATAAAACATGTGGTCTTTTGTGACTGCCATCTTTCACTTAGCATAATGTTTTCAAGGTTCATCCATGTTGTAGCATGTACCAGTACTTTATTCCTTTTTGTAGCCAAATAACATTCACTGTATGAATTTACCACTTTATTTGTTAGTTGATGGACATATCAGCTAATATTTCCACATATTAGCTATTATGAGTAATGCTGATATGCACATATGTGCACAGGTTTTATAGAGATAATGTGTTTTCATTTCTCTTGGATATATGAGGCCTGACAATTAACTTCACGAAATTGTCACCGTGCACTTATGTTGGCAGCACTGTACAAACAACTTGGTAAGGTTTCCTAACTTTGGTTTATCTGTGTTTCACAGCTGTGTTCAAGTTGACATGCCATGATATCTTGCACAGTGGCATTCATTATTGTTGTTGCGAGGTTTTGTGTGCTGTTGTGAGAATGTTAGAGTTTGAGTTTGCCAAGACCTTTTGGAGAGGTAAAATGATGTTTTGGGTTGTGTTATCACTGGTGATGAAATATGGGTGTACCAATTCGACCCTGAAACAAAGCGTCCAGGTGCTCAATGAAAGTCAGTGAGTTCTCCACGACCAAAAAAAGCTCTGTCAGTCCAAATCAAGAGTCAAAACAACGTTACTAATCATTTTTTATATCAGAGGGATTATTCATTATGAATTTGTACCAACTGTACAAACAGTCAACCATGTTGACTATTTGGAAGTACTAAAAAGGCCACGTGAAAGAGTTAGACGAACACAACCTGAACTTTTCACCAGTAACTCATAGCTCTTGCATCACAACAATGCACCAACTCACATGGCACTGTCTGTGAGGGAGTTTTCATCCAGTAAGCAGATAACTGTATTGGAACACCCTCCCTACTCACCTGGGGCCAATGACTTTTTCTTTACCTAAAGGTAAAGGAAATATTGAAAGGAAGACATTTTGATGACATTCAGGACATCAAGGGTAATTGGATGATGGCTCTGGTGGCCATTTCAGAGAAAGACCTCCAAATTGTTTTGAAGGGTGGACTCAGTTCATAGCTTCCCAAGGGGAGTACCTCAAAGGTGACCATAGTAATATTCAGTAATGAGGTATGTAGCACTTTTTCTAGGATGAGTTCATGAACTTAATTGTCAGATCTCATATATATACCTGGGACTGGAGTTGCTGGGTAATATGGTATCTTTATTTAGCATTTTGTGGAATTCCAAGCTGTTTTCCAAAGTAGCTGCACTATAATACATTTTTACCAGTAATGGGTGGGGGTTCCAATTGCTCCATATCTTTGCCAGTACTTGTTAATGTATGTTCTTTTAAAAAGTTATAGCCATCACAGTGAGTATGAAATGGTATATCACTGTGAATTTGATATGCATTTCTCTAATAACTGGTGATGTTGAGCAGTTTTCATGTTGTTATTGGATATTTGGCTAGTTTTATATCTTCTTTTGGAGAAATATTTATTTAAATACTTTGCTGAAGTTTTAATTGGGTTGTCTTTTTACTTTTTTATTTTATTATTTTCTTTATTTTTTTCCTATTGCCTTCAGGGGTCATCTCTTTTATTATTGTTATTTTTATTTTTATTAATTGTTAAACTTATTTGGGGCGACATTGGTTGGTAAAAATTACACAGGTTCCAGGTGTACAATTCTATATTACATCATCTGTATGTTGCATTGTGTGCTCACTACCCAGAGTCAGTTCTCTTTCCATCATTATATATTTGATGCCCCCTCTGTTTTATTTTATTTTTTTAATTTTTAATTTTATTGTTTTGAGAGAAGGTGAGAGAGAAACAGACAGATGGGGGGAGAGAGAGAGAGAGAGAGAAGGAAGGAGGGCCCAGAGCAGTGTCCATAGTTGTACGTTATTAGTTGTGACATAGTTTCATTCCACACAGGGAGAGGTGGAGGGTGCATGGGACAGGAACTAAAATGGGGGCCTCCTGCATGGGTAGTGAGAACTTTCATCACAGGGCTTAGTGGTGACCAGTTGCACCTCAGTTCAGTATATGTGTTTGCAAGGGCTGGGCCTGGGATTCGATCCCTGGACCTCACAGTTGCAAGGTAAGTGCTCAACCTGTTGTGCTATCCTGGTATCCCCTTTTTTTCCACTTTCTTAATGGTATTCTTTTGTAAAAAACCCTTTATCAGTTTGTGGAAGTCCCTGTCTATTTTGTTTGTGAAATTTCCTGTCACAAACTTTGTTTGATGCTTTTATCATGAAAGGATGTAGAATTTCATCAAACACTTTTTCTGTATTAAGATGATCACGTGGTTTTTTTTTTCTTTTATTCTATTTATTTGGTGTATTACATTGATTTTCAGATATTTAATTAACTATTCATTGGTGGAGTGAATCCCACTTTGTCATAGTGTCTAATCCTTTTTAGATGTTGTTGAATTTGATTTGCTTGTATTTTGTTGAAAATTTTTGTGTCCATGTTCATAAGAAATATTGGTCTATAGTTTTCTTTTGATGTCCTTAACTAATTTTGGTATCAGAATAATACTGGCCTTCTAGAATTGAGTCAGGAAGTGTTCCATCTTCTATTTTTTTAGATATGTTTGTGAAAGATTCATATTAATTCTATAAATGTTTGGTGGAATTTACCAATGAAGGCCTCTGATCAGGGGCTAATATCTAAAATATATAAAGAACTCACACAACTCAACAACAAAGAAACAAATGATTCAATTAAAAAATGGGCAGAAGAACAGACACTTCTCCCCTGAAAACATACAGCCAACAGACACATGAAAAAAATGTTCTACATCACTAGCAATTAGAAAGATGCAAATAAAAACCACAATGAGATACCACCTCACACCTGTTAGAATGGCTATAATCAACAAGACAAGAGATAACAAGTGCTAGAGAGGCTGTGGACAAAAAGAAACCCACAGACACTACTGGTGGGAATGTAAACTGGTACAACCACTATGGAAGACACTATGGAGATCCTCAAGCAATTAGGAATGGAATTACCACATGACCCAGCAACCCCTCTTCTGGGCATCTCCCAAAAAACCTGAAAACCTCAATTCGCAAAGATATATGTACTCCATTGTTCATCGCAGCACTGTTTACAGTGGCCAAATCATGGAAACAACCGAAGTGTCCTTTGATAGATGACTGGACAAAGAAGTTGTGGTTACATTTATACAATGGAATATTACTCAGCAATTAGAAAAGATGAAATACAGCAATTTGTGGACAAAACTTGAAAACATCCTATTAAGTGAAATAAGTCAGACTAAAAGAATCAAGAAACATATGACCTCACTCATAGGTGGGATATAAAACTGAAAGTAACAAAGAAACAAAAACTCATGGATAATGTCAGTGGTTTGGTGGTTGCCTGGAGGTGGGGGTGGGGAGGTGAGGAGGGAGGGCTGGGGGAGCATGGGACGGGGGCATTAAATGTAAAAAAATAAATAAATAAAACAAAAATAAATAAAAATAAATAAAAAGTGTTCAGCAAGGTTTCTAAAAAAAAAATTATTACTCTGAGTTGTCTAGTTTGTTGTCATACAGTTGTTAATAATATACATTTGTTATCTTTTTTTTATTTTTGTAAGGCCAGCAGTGATGTTTCTTCTTTCATTTCTAATTTTGGTATTTGAGTCTTTTTTCTTTTATTCTTGGTCAGTCTAATTAAAGGTTTGTTAACTTTGTTGCTCTTTTCAAAGAACTAACTTAAAAACAAATTTTTATTTTATTGCTTTTTGACTGAGAGAGACAGAGACAGAGACAGAGGGAGAGAGAAGGGGGAGGGCCCCAAGCAGTCTCCATAGTTGTACATCATTGGTTTTTGACATGGTTTTGTTCCACACAGGTGGGTGGGGGCTGAGCAGGGTGGGAACCTGGAGGGGTGGTGGCCTCCTGAATGGGAGGTACGACCCCTCGAGCTTGCAGCTGAGCCGGAGGCCTCCAACATGGGAACCTTGCCCTGGCAAGAACAGAAATGGGGGTATCCTGCATGGGAAGCACACCCCAGTTCAGCATGTGGATCCACATGGACCTAGGCCTGGAATCGATCCTTGGACTGCTGGACTGCAAAGTGAGTGCTTAACCCACTGAGCAATCCTGGCTTCCCACAAAGAAGCAACTTTTGATCTAGTTGATTTTCACTATTTATTATTCTAGCCTCCATTTCATTTATTTTGGCTCTAATTTTTATTAGCTTTATCATGGCCCAGATGGTTTCACTGGTGAATTACCAACATTTAAGGAAGGAACCATTTCTCTATAATCTCTTCCAGAAAGTAGAAGCAGAGGGAACACTTTTTAACTCATTCTATGAGGCCACCATTCCCCTGATACCAAAGCCAAAGAGATTATAGGAAAGGAGAATAATAGGCCTATATCTCTCATAAAAATAGATGCAAAGGTTCTCAAAATATTAATAGATTGAATAAAAAAATGTGTAAAAAGAATTAGAATTACAACCAAACCAGTGGCCTCCCAAAGGGGAGGCAAGATCCTTTGCCGCCATTCTGGTGGTTACCAGTTGCACTGCAGTTCTGCATATGGGTTTGCACGGGCCAGGGCCAGGATTCAATCCTGGACCTTGTGGTTGCAAAGCAAGCGCTCAACCTGTTGAACTAGCTCAGCATTCCTAAAAGTGTTAAAGTTTTATCTTTCACATTTAAGTCTATAATCTATCTTAAATTAAGTTTTGTATATGTCAGGAAGTAGAGATCCTATCAGTAGATAATCAATTGTCCTAAAACCATATATTTCATAGACCATTCCCCAGTGATCTGTAATGACAACTTTGTTATAGAAGTTCTTATACATTTGTGATTCTGCTTCTGGGTGCACTGTTTGTATTCACTGGTCTCCCAGCATCAGTATCATTCTGTCCTAACTATTATAGATTCATAATAATTCTTAATATCTATTAGGACAATTTCCCTTTCCTTATTCTTCAGAAGTATTGTGGCTGTCTGTGGGTCTTTGCTCTTCCATATCAACTTTATAATTAGCGTGTCATGTTTCTTGGAAAGCCATATTATGATATTAATTGCTGTTGCATAAAATATATAGATCAATTTGTAAAGTATTGACAATTTTTATACTATGGAGTCTTCCTGTTCATGAACATGGCATCATCTTTTTATTTAAATTTTCTTTAATGTCTTTTAATAAAGTTGAAAACTCTTCTTTAAAAAGGCTTTGCTTGGGGATGCCCCAGTTTGGTTCCTTTGCCACATGGCTCCACATCCACCTGCATGGAATGACACCATGTCACAACTAGTGATGTACAACTATGGAGACTGCTCTCCCCCACCACACCCCTGCTCTCACCTTCTCTCAAACAATAAAATAAATCTAAAAAGAAATACAAAACAAACAAACAAACAAAAAAGGCCTTGCTCATCCTTCATTAGATTCATTTCTTGGTTCTATCTACCCTGTCATTTAATCTATTAATGTTTTAACATTAAGGCACCCTTGAATTTCTGGGATAAAGTCATCTTGTCTATGATAGAAGATCTTTCCTATACACTGCTAGGTTTGGCTTAATAATATTTTAAGATTCTTTTATTCATGTTAATCAGTGTTATGCCTTCCCCAACTGGTTTTGGCCATGGTTATACCATGATTGATATATATATGGGATCGGGTATATTGTTATACTGTGTCCTGAGTTGGGGATTGTTCTTGCTACTTCTGTTCTCTGAAAGAGTTTACATAAGATTGGATTGATCTTTTCCTTGAATGGTTGATGGATTCTTTTAATAAGATCTGATGCTAAAAGCAAGATGTTAAACTCTAATACTGATTCAATTTATTTTAATGGTTATAGAACTATTCAAATTTTCTGTGACTTTATATGTTAGCTTAGGCAAGTCATTTATGGTTCTAGCTTTCATGTTGCTCTTGTTTGGATACATAAGGCTCTCTCTCTCTCTCTCTTTTTTTACTAGCTCAGTTATCAATTTCATTTAAAACAATTAATCTAAATTGCAAGTACTTGTAGTAGCAGAAGTTCATGGTAGCTTAGGCTTCCATCTTGCCAGAGCTGCAGATATGTACTTCAATATTTTCAAATATTGTCACATAGCTCTTCAAGTAGTTGCACCAATTTATTCTGCCATCAATACTGTTTGAGAATTTCTGTTGTTTGACAATTTTACCAGTACTTAGAATTATTCAGTTTTTTAAAAGATTTATTTTATTGTTTTTGACAGAAGGTGAGAGAGAGACAGAGATAGAAAGAAGGGGGGATGGCCCAGAGCAGTCTCCATAGTTGTACATCACTAGTTTTTGACATAGTTTCATTCCACAGAGATGGATGTGGGTCACATAGGGTGGGAATTGAACTGAGGTCCTCCCACATGGGAGATGACACTGCAGTTCAGCCTGTGGATTTGCACAGATCGGGGTTGGGACTTGATCCCTGGACCTCACAGTTGTAAGGCAAGCATTCAATCTGTTGAGCTATCCCAGCATCCCAAATGATCCAGCTTTTCAATTTTGCTAATTTCATGACTGTGAAATTGTAGTTTTAAATTATATTTCTCTGCTTGTTGGTAAGGTTGAGCATCTTTCCCTAGGTTTATTTGTCGTTTGAGTTTTATCTTCTGTAAATTGCCTATTTGCATTTTTGACCATTTTTCTAGTGGTTGTTTGTCTTTTAATAAATTGTAGGCATTTTAATATATTCTGAAAAGTAATACTTTGTTAGTTATATGTATTCAAATATATTTTCCCATTTTACACCTTGTCTATTCAAATTTTTAGGATGCCTTATAAGGCACAGAAGTTTTTAATGTTGACATACAGAATTTACCAGTCTTTTTTCTTTGTGGTTTTTATTTTTGGTATTTTGCTTAAGAAACCCTTTGCTACCCCAAGGCTATAAAGGTATAGTTCCAAAAGTGTCAAATTTGCTTTCTCCAATTATATTTTTAATCAATCTGTAATTGATTTTGGTATATAATATAAGGATGCAATCTAACTTCATTTTTTTTTTGGTATGGATAACTAATTGTACCAGCAGCATTTAATAGATTAATTTCTCTGATACGTATGAGCCTATTTCAGACTTTCTTTGTTGTCTATTATATTTGTGCATCCCAGCTTCGCTACTACAATTGTTCGATGTTTTATTTTAAGTCTTGATGGCTGTGAAGGTAAGTCATCCTTTGTCATTCTTCTTCAGGTAGTCTTGGTTTTTCTTAGCCCTTTACTTTTCATTTGAATTTTAAGATAAGCCTGCCATGTCCTTTGAAGAATCCTATGGGGATTTAGGTTGGAATTTTAATGAGTTTATAATAGATTAGTTTGGGAAGGGGATAATATTTTCATTATTTTGCATTTTTCCATTTATAAACATGGTGTATCTCTGCTTTTATTTATATTTTCTTTTATGTCCTTTAATAGAATTTTATAATTTTTTCATAGGAAGTATGTTTCTTTTTGTTAAATTTATTCTAGATATATTTTGGTATCTAGAAGGTCATCTTTTCCACAATTAAATTTTTGATTGATTGATGTTTGCATTTGATCTTGTATCTTCAAACTCTGAAGTTTGAACATTTCCAATGTAAACATTATCTGTGTTGCCTTTAAACATTTTAATATTGTGTATTATTGGCAAACAACAATTTATTCCTTTTAATCTTCATTTCTCTTTCATCCTCTTTTCTTATTACATTGGCTAAAATTTCCAGAGCAAAATCAAATAGAAGCAATGGAAGGCTTCCTTCTCTTACTCTTGACTTCAAAGGAAATGCTTCTAATGTTTCACCATTAATTGTGAGGTTTGCTCTGTATTGTAGGTAAAAATTCATAAAACCAATTTTGAAGGTCTAGTTGAAGAATGAAAAATAAATATAAAAAAAGATCTCAGCCACAAGTTGTAGATATTAAGTTTTATTCTTTGGATTAGATAGAAGTCAATATAAAATTCATAGGAAGACTAGATATTTGAAAACAGCCTATGTATCCACGGGAAACAACTCACAAAGGACCCTAACTATAAAATATCAAATAAATATTAATTCAAGCAGATTAATTTCTGAGATTTAGAGGAAACTCTAATGAAGATCACAAAAAAGAATCATGGAGAAACTTCTGAGAATTGTGTAAGATTTATTTCAGAGCATTTTCCAACTGTTTAAGATGTGTTGTATGACCCAGGATTTTCTATGGCTGGAGAAATTGAAAATAGAGACAGATTAGAACTTAGCCTTAGTAAGAGAGAAGTGGGATGACTTCAGAATCTCTACACATTTTTTGTTGCTGTGATATAACATTTTTTAAATACATTTTTGGTGGTAACTTTTCTTGCGCTTTTATAGAGGCCTTGGCCATTTTTTTAAAGGAATTAAGTGATTATCACCTAGCCTTTTCCCGCTTGGCTCATTTTTTGGTCCTTACTCTACATACCTACTGTTCTGTCTTTTGGTAATCTCTGACTTCTCAGAAGCATCTTCCTGGTCCCTTATTTGGACCTGTCTTTCTCCTTTTTAATTCAGCATTTCCTAAACAGTAGAAACTGTGACATAAAAAGGGGATTCTGTGGTCAAATGAGTTTGGATATAAAACCGTCAAGCAAAATCCAATAGCTTACTTCACTGCAGGACTTCTAGAGCCTTTAGTATTCTAATATGCATTATGAATCTCCAAAAGGGAAATAAAACTTGAAGTGTTTCCCTGTATAAATGTGGCTATGAACAAAAACCAACTCCATCATTCTGTCCTGGATCATATTATGACCTTTAACCAACCTTTGGTGTGCAAGTATACCAAAACCTTCAAGCTGATGATTATCTGTGTTGCATAAAATATACCCATAAATACATTTGTTAGTAATGACCAGAATGGCATGACAACCAAAATAAATATTAAGCTGCTAATAGTATCAATTATATATAATCATCTATCAGAAGACCACCAGGAGGTGTGGCCCCTAGTGTGTACTGCATTCTTTGTCCCTTTGTCTTATCAATCACCAGTACCTGAGTTATACTATTTAAAAAAGTACTGTAATAGGGGCCTGGTAGTGAAAAATAATTTTTGCAGAACTGCTGGGTCATTTGTCAGCTCCAACCCTACATTCCTGTAAGTTACCCAATACTAAATTGTTATATTCTATGAAGCTAACTTCTCACTACAGTTGGCCACTATACCTTTGCCTTGCTGTCAGACAGTCTTCCCATTAATTCATCATGGTACCCTTTCAAAGAATGCTTAATAACACCCTGTATAACCCAGTTCATTAGTTTCAAATAAAAACTACTCTTTTTCAGTAAACTTTTTCTTAATGAAAAACACATCATATGCTATCTCACTACTAGACTGTAAACTCTTTGAGGGCAATTTCTCCTGTTCATTTGAAGTATTACTGGTTCTCATGTATATGTGGATCTCATATATATATATATATATATATATATATATACGCAAAATCTAGGATTCTGCCTCTTATATCCTGGCATGGGCATACTGGATACCACCCAAGAGTTCATGCATAAAAGATTTTGCTAAATAATCTAACTTAACTTTCAAGATCTTCTTACTACACCTCAACTCAATGACTTTTGATGCTTTAGTCAAGGTCAAGACTCTGGGCTAGGCACTGCTGAGCTAAAACGATAAATAAGATCTAGTTACACCTCCCTGGAGCATATACAGAAGCAATAAGACAAGTGCATAAAACACAAGTTAAATGCCAGAAAAAGGCACAAACCACTTTGGGGTTCAAGGGAGAAACAATAACAAATCAAGCAGTCAGGGGAAGGGGACAGGTGGGAAGAATCAGGAACAATCTCATGAAGGATATATCATTTGGAATAAACCTTAAAATTAAAAAAAGAAAAAAAAAAGAAAAAAAGAAAGTAGACCGAGAGTATTGGAAGAGTAGCATTACAGGTGGAGGGTATAGGATATGCAAGGCATGAAGGTTGGGAGAGGGACCAGTTCAAGTGGCTCTGTTTGGCAGCAGCATATGGAGTGTACAGCATGAGCTGTAGATGGGGTATGGCCAGAACATGAATAATAAAAATGGAAAGAACAACTTGAATGCCAATGTGTGTTATGCTAATGCTATTGTTCACAGACGCCACTGAAGAATTTTTGAGTGGGAGGGTGATGTGGGTGCACTTGGTCCTCTCCCATCCTTTGCCATGGCTCCTGTGCTCTAGTTCCTTTGCCTCTGTCCAGCACCGCAACATATCAAAACTTCAGCCGATGAATCAAACTTCCAGTCTCCTAACCTGCTTCTAGGGTACCTCATCTTGGAGAGCTGTCCAGCGTACAACGGCAATCCGGGCACTAGAGTCTAGTAAATGTGCCCTCACTCTGTAGAATGCTATGGGAAACCAGAATGCTAAGGAGAGGGTATGAAGAACACAGATAAGAGGTAACTGGTAGATTTAACGATAATACTTTGGGGAGTTGTAATTTCAGGGTATTAAAAAGAAACCAAACCGATAAGAAAAAAAGAATGGGTGCAGATAGTACATTCTAAGCAGTGAGGCAGAATAGACTGCAGCTAGTCAGATTTTCAAGGCAGCCCAAGACTGAAATTGGTACTGGTGTGTAAAGAAGAGTGAAACCCAAACAACTGGAGGTTGGTTTGAGGTCACCGACCAGGCCTTTAGAAGCACTATCCTCCCAGCGTTATGTGGAAAAGACAAGACTCTCCGGGCTGTGGAGGTGGGCGTGAAGAAGCTGCGTGTGTGTGCAATGATGGTACTGTTTTCTGTGCCATAAACTTAGAGGTCATCTGGGTCATCGACAGAGGCAGAGGGAAGCACCCTTGGCATGGGAGAGCTGAAAAATCTGAGAAAGCTGGTACCTGCCGGGGAATCAATAAAGGGGGCCGAGCAAAGCTTTGGTGTTTTGCTGTGGTCAGGGCAGGGCTCTAACCAGGCTCTGCCGGCCTGGAGCGGGGTTCCAGCCGGCGCCGAGGGCACTTTCAGCCCCCACGGCAGCGGGTTTGGGCGCCCCACCCCCGCTTCCTTGCACCGCAGAGCCTCCCCGGTCCCCGCGGGCAGGGTGGGGCGCGCAGGCCGCCCGGGAGGCCGCGGGAGCTGGGTTCGTTCTTGCCCTGGAAGGTGTGCCCGGGGAGGGCGGGACGCGGAGGAGGGGGCACCCGCCATGCCAGGGCCGCAGCTTCCAGCCGCTGCCTCCAGCCCACCACCCCCGCGGCAGGGCCATCCGCAGCCCCGGTGAGGAGGGAGCGGCGGCGGAGGCGGCGGAGGCGCCGCCCCTTGGCCTGCTTCCCGACCTGGAGGCCTCCGCAGGACGCATGGCGGATTCCTCGCCCGCGCTGGCCCTGCGGGAAGGCGGGCCCCGGGTGCCCCGGCCCTCGGCCCCTTCGCCGCCGCCGCGCTCACGCTCGGGCTCCGAGCCCGACGAGGCCGAGCTGTCGCTGAGCCTGGCCCGCACCAAGACCCGCTCCTACGGCAGCACCGCCAGCGTGCGGGCGCCGCTGGGCGCCGGCGTCATCGAGCGCCATGTGGAGCACCGGGTCCGCGCGGGCGACACGCTGCAGGGCATCGCGCTCAAGTACGGGGTCACGGTGAGCCGGGAGCCGGCGGCAGGGCTGTGGGGGTGCGGGTAGGACGAGGAGGAGGGCTGAGGGCGGCAGGGGCGGGGCGCGCGAGCAGCCAGGGGCCCTGCTGCAGCCCGCCGCCTGTCCCCCTCCTTGCGCGCTGCCGCGGCAGCAATGGTCGCCGCAGCTGGTCCTGTGGCCAGAGGGGCGGGCCGCCTCGGCTCCCTCCCCAGGGAGGTGCATCGGGTTCCCGGTGCCCTGCCCAGACGCGGACCAGATCTGTCGCACGGGGGCGGCCAACGCGGACCAGGGCTTTGGCACCACCGGCAGCCACGTTCACCTGATTTTAAGTCTCATTGGCACCACGACGTATATATTTACTCAAAGCCCAACTGACGTGTGGACTTGGGCAGAGTCTTTTATTTTCCGTGTCAACAAGCACTGTGATGAGTCAGGAATGGTAGTTGTTCCCGCAGGATGCTCTGGTTTTATCAATTATGCTTCTTTATTTAGAAGTGAAATTACACCCCTGGGCTCACTGGCAACTGTGAATGTGACACCTGTCGCTAAGCAGGAGCCAAGAACTGTGGTCTAGGTGAGCTGGAGAGCTGTGTTTATTATACATTTATAAGTGTGTGTGTCTTGGGCATATTGCATTACACCTCTGGGAAGAACATGGAAACCTGAGGGAACATATTGTTTCATTAAAATTCCTTATAATTAACTATGAGCTATGTGATGGCCTTTTTGCATTTGAGTTCTGTATCAGTTTTCAATGTTCTTTCCTGAAGCACCTTAGACAGCAATAGGAAGAAAGGTGATCTTATCTAAATCTTTCTCTTACAGTGAAACTCTTTCTGGCCCTTAACCCAATAACAGAGACTGAGTAATCTATTTTGCACATTCTAGCTGGTATATGTTTACCTAGCCGGTCTTTCTATCATTTAAAGATGTTGAGAGCAGAGATCTTCCTGTGCAGGCGTGTACTGCTGTTATCATGTCCCATTCTACTCTCTTGGGAGCTTCTAAATGTGAACCTAGAACTACAATTCTTATGTGCATTAATGGGGCCTGGTTTGCGTCACAGCCAGAGGAAGAGAGTTGGCAAATATTAGTAGCTACCTTCTGCTGAATACCTGCTGTGTGCCAGGCATTGCATTTGTCCTGTTCCATCTTGTTCTTAGTCAATATGATTTTCTTAATAACTCTTGAGATAGGTGTAATTAATCTATTTTTTACAGATGAGAAGATAAATGAGAGGTGAGGATATTTCCCAAGTATGCTTATTCATTGAGACAAGCTTGAATCAGCATAGTAATAAAGCATTTGCTTTTCTCTGGGTATTACTTCTCATTTCCACCCTTATTTTTATCCTACTCTTTATCAAGAGCTCTCTTAACATCTTCATAGTGAAGAAGGAAGGCCTTTTCTGTGCGTTTCTATGCATCTTACTTACTAGGCCAGGGTGACTGCACCTAGGAATACATGATGCCCAGAGAAATGGTATTTCTCTGGTCCTTGCCCACAGCAGTCTCTCTGCAACCCACTGCTCCCCATGATTTATCTTTACTTGCTTAGGTCTCTTAAACATCAGCTCACTGTAGTTCTCCGCTTTAGATCAAATGCTGTCTAACCCATTTTTGCTAATGTAGATCCTGTTACTCATAACCTTATTATCCCTTACCGTTAAAATGTAAATCAGATCTTTTATAAATACTTGATTTTAAGATACAAAGCTCAAGTATGATGAATTGGGAACTATAATTTAGAGCCACAATAGTCTATTCCAGACATGGTTTCTCAACTCCAGCACTATTGGTATTATGGACCAGATAATTCTTTCTTGGTAGGTGGAGTTGTCCTGTGCATTGTAGGATGTTTAGCAGCATCTCTGACCTCTGCCTTTTAGGTGCCAGTAGCATCCCACCCCTGTCCAGACATTGCCATATGTTCCCTAGGAAGAAACTCACTGGTTTCTCTCTCACACACACACACACACACACACACATACACACACACACTTAATTTAAATATTTTAAAATATGTAAATTTAATATATATAAATAATATATATTAATGACATATTACTAATTATATATTAATATAGCAAATTTATATTAATAATATATATTAAATTTATATATACATATATACATATGCATTTATATACATATACATATGAATTTAGATATACATATAAATTTACATTGAGCCCTGAACTATAGTTGATGAAATTTTTAGAGACCCTTCTACTGGTTATATAGAACTAGTGAAAGTGATAAAATACTGTAACAGTGAAGTGATACTCTTGCTTTATTTAATATCTGTAGATATTAACTGGATTTATTCATTGTAAATTGAGATTTTACATGGAAGCTAAAAAGGCAGATGGCTTTTCTTTCCCCGACTGAACAGAAAGAAGATGAGTGAGTTAAATTTCTCATTTTGACTGCAAGATCATCAACGTATTTAAATTATTGTTTAAAGGAGTAGGAGATGAGGTATTGGAGATTTAGAGACACATAGCAGGGCACTTAGAAACTAAATCAGTCCAGGCATACATTTAACTTGAACATTCCATGTCTAGTAAGACAGAGCACAGCTCTGTAGTTTTATTTAGAGGGGCAGGAACTCTCAGGGAAGCCTGTGACAGTTCCACAACCACTCTGCTGGGAGTCCAGGCAGGATCTCAGTCCCTGGATGAGGGAGACTGGGAAGAGTCAATAGTATTTTAGGTATAAGGAAGGTCCCAGAACAGAGACTCTGGCAGAGGGTGAAGATGGGAGATATGGCTTCCAGTCCCGGGTTACAGGGAACAAGTCGGAAACTGGTTACCTGAGGTGATACTATGCAGCTAGCGGCAGGGTACATCCCAAGATGTGGAAATAGATGTGTTCCTCAAATTTGCCTTCATAGGAAAATGCCCCAGGACAGGCTAAAAAGAAAGAATTTTGGCTGACCTTGAACCTACTAGATTAGAATATCCAGAAAAGGAGCCTAGGAATCTTTCTATTTTATATTCATGGCCTCTTTACTTGTTCCCAAAGTGCTGTCTCTTCTTGGGGTCTTTGCATTTGCTGTTTTTCCATCTGTCTGCAACACTCTCCTTGATAGTGGCTTGCAGGGCCCCTTTCGTGGGTGTGTGACCTATGCAGTCACACAGGGCCGCATGTTTGGAAAAGCCCCGTACTTGGTTTAATGCTCTGCTATTGTTGTCTTTAAATATTTAATAATTTGTGAACAAGGGCCCCACATTTTCCCTTTGCACTGGGAATTACATAACTGATCTTGGCTGTGCACCTTCACTCTCACTGGCTTCAAGTCTTTCCCTAAATGTCTCCTCCATGATACCTTCCTGACTATGCTGTGTCTAATTGCAGCCATCCTCCACACTGCTGCCCCTCTCCCCTTCCCTGCCTGTTTTTCCACCGGTATTTATCATTCATCTATTTTTTTTTTCCTCTTTCTCCAGCCTTTATCTTTCTGGTGATACCTCAGTGAGCAAATAAACATCCATGCCCTCAAGGAGCTTATATTTTAGTCAATGGAGACAGTAAGAAAACAAAATATGTCAGGTATTGATAAGCAAAATGAAACATATTAAGCAGGGGAAGGAGATAGGGAGGGCTGATCTGGCCATAGAAGACCTCACTGAGAAGGAGACAAGGGAGGGAGCCATGCAGATATCTGTGAAGAACATTCCAGGCAGAAAGAACAGGGAGCAGTAGAAAGGTTCGGAGGCGGGGAACATAATTGACAAGTCCTAGGTATAGTGTGATTGGTGCTGAGAATGCAACAGGGTATATATGGAGCAGATCTCTTAGGGCCTTGAAAGCCATTGTAAGAACTTTGGCTTTTTCTCTGAGTGAGTTGGGAAGCCTTGGGGGAGTTTGAGCAGAAGAGTGACATGATCTGACTTATACAAAGGATCACTCTGGCTGCTGCTTTGAGAATAGGCTGGAATGGGATGTGGGTGGGGTGAGGGTATGGAAGGTGGAGGGAGAGTGATGAGTACTAAGGCAGGGCATCAAGACAGGATGGAAGCTTCACACTAAGAGGATGTAGAAGTTTAGACTAAAGCTGTAGAAAAGGAAGTGGTCAGAATGGCGAGAGTCTAGATTTGTTGATATGCTATACATTTTCTGCTGGTTTGTTTGCTGTTTTCTTTGAGTATCTTTGCCCTAGAGGTGAGCCCAGGGATCTAGGAGGCTTCTCTATTAGAAAGAACAAATGATTAAGAACACGTCCAGGTCTGACACCTGATGGACTTCAGTTCTTCTGCCAGTGACTTAGAAAAATATCTTAATAACCTGTCCCACCATCCCTCTTACTCATTCATAGTTATTACTTTTATTGAGCCTGGTTTGTTTGAGGCCCTGTTCTACTTGCTGGGGCTATAAGATTATACATCCTCTCCTCTTTTTTAAGATTTATTTTTATTATTTGAGAGAAGGTGAGAGAGAGAGAGAGAGAGAGAGAGAGAGAGAGAGAGAGAGAGAGAGAGAGAGAGAGAGAGAGAGAGAGAGAGAGAGAGAGAGAAAGAGAGAGAGAAAGAGAGAGAGAGAGAGAGAGAGAGAGAAGGGGGGAAGGCCCAGAGAAGTCTCTATAGTTGTACATCACTAGTTATGACATGGTTTCATTCCACACAGGTGGATGTGGGGCCGTGAGGGGAGGGAACTGAACCGGGGCTTCCTGTATAGGAGGTGAGAACTTTCATCGCCATGTCAGCAGTTACCCATTGTACCACCGTTTATTGTATGGATGCACATGGGCCAGAGCTGGGATTTGATCCTTGGACCTAGCAGTTGCAAGGCAAGCACTCAACATGTTGAGCTATCCTTGCATCCCCATGTTGTCCTCTTTTGTTCACGGTGAATTTATCAGCTACTACTTTCCACCAGGGTATAGCTACTTGAGAAGTCGGATTGTCTGAGTCATTTTCATATACTCTGTGTCTGACTTGAGTCTGGCACGTGGTGGGCTCTCCATGTATGTGTGCATCTAATCCACAGGAAAGTCAGATTGTATGAAGTTACTAGGCTCTGGAGTTGAGCAGACCTTGAACGGTGGGGCCCAGGGTACAGATCGAAAGACTGGGTGCAGCCTGCTTGACTTGAACTTCAAAGTTTAGTTTGAGGCTAGCTTTTCATCCTGTAGAAAGACTGCTGCTACAGCTGCTACTGATGCTTCTTTCTTCCCCTTCCCCCAGCAGCGGGTCTTTACATTGAATTAATTATAGGCTTAGATTTGAGCATCTTTACCAGAGTAAAAGGCATTTGAGGAAACTGGTCTGAGAAATTGAAACTCTTAAGGCTGCATTGAGAAACTCTTAAATGCAGTTCGGGTCTTAGATTTGAACTTGCTTGGGCTGGAGTTTCCCTAGCTGTGCTTATCTCCACTGAGACGTTAAGGCGCCTTACTTCACCTATTCTGGATTTGGCTATGGCTTTTGCAGTGATCCCATTCTTCTTAGTTGGATGCAAACCTCTGGAGGAAAGCGACCAGCTTTAGGCAGCCACTGTGCACTCTTTGTTGAGAAACCCTGGAAAAAACGTCCAGAGAACAATACTGAAACTGAAAGTGGGTAGGAGGCAGTGAGAGGACTTATTATTTGCATAAATATTTTCTTCATCTCTTTGTTGTCCCCTGGCAACTTGCCTGTCCCCTCCCTTTTCCAGAGGCCACATTGCCTCCAGGGCCCTCAGTCATTTCCTGTCCCTTTTTATTCCCAGGGCCTTCTCTTTCTACAATGAGCTGCTAAGCCTAGTCTTAACACTTCCCCTAACTGAAGTCATCTTGCTGAGAAAAGGTAAATTGATTGTCATGTTAGTGGGAATAAGTGTTGGGAGTTAGAAATGTCTGTAAATCCTTTGTTTATAACCTTAGCCCCTGCTGCTCAGGGAAATTGTTGGCTCTTTCTGGTCAAAGGAAAGAGAACTATAAATAAATGTGCCATGTGTAGTGGCAAGTGTGGTAAAGTAGCCTTTCGTAATTTGGGGTTTTAGTAGATTCTCATGTATTCTTTTTAAAAACAGCTTTATTGAGGAATAATTTACATAGCACAAAATCAAGCAATTCAAGGACTTTTTGTAAATTTACAGAGTTGTGCAACCATCACCAGAATCCAATTTTAGAACAGTTCAATCACCCTGAAAAGATCGATCCTTGCTCTTACTTCCTGTTACTTCTCCAGCCCCAGCCAACCGCCAGAGTAGTTTCTAACCCATAGATTTGCCTTTTCTGGACGTTTCGTATAAATATAATCACACATATTCTTCTAGGATAGCATGGAGGAGAACTAAATTCTTTACCCCATTAGCACATGGGGATGGAGGAGTCTGGCTGTCACCCAAACTGTGGTGAATCCAGCACTTATTAGAAAATGATCTTGAGAGAATTTTATAATATTTAAGTCTTGTCTTTTCTGTAAAATAATAATCAAATGAGCTGTGTGTCTTTGAAAATATTCTGCAAGACTCACAGTGCTGTGTAGATGTTAGTTATTACATATCCTGAAATATTTTTGAAGGGTGTGTCTTTTTTAAAGAATGGAGAGTGTTAACCTAAAAATGAAAGACCTTTCAAAATGAGAGGCAACAAGCATTTATTGAGATCAGTAAGAATAGTAACTATTTGGGAATCATTAATTCCAGCAGAAGCCCAAAGAGTGTTCCGATTAGGAGACAAAGCAATGGGTATTTATGAGAAAGAGAAGGGGAACAGTTACATCAACAGAAGGAAGATATTCCTATTGGTACAGATACTATAACATAGTGATGTTAATGATAAACAGTGATCAGTCCAGTAGTCATAAGTGCTTTCTTGTTATCTTTGCAAACATTTTTTGGGGGGAACAAGTTTGCTTAGACCCATTCCAAAGGTTATTTTGCCCTGTTTTTAACATTCCAAGGGTTGAGACATAAAACATGCAAAGCAGTACCCCTGGCATGGCAGCTCTATCTCCATTTTAAAGCTGCTTCATTTATAATCTTGATTATAAGAGGAAGAAAAAGAAAGTTCGAATGCTGCATTCACCGTTGGGCAGGTGGCCTGATGATGCTGACCAGAGTCACCTTTGGGGAGAGTTCGTGGCCATGTCCAGCAGCTGCTGTTGAGCTACCTTTTGGGGGGGTAAGTTTTGTGGTTCCCCCCACAGTAAATTTATCCTTACAAAATGTATTTACAGGGAGTCCTTTTAAATAAACTGTTTTTAAGTTGTTGATGGCACTTATTCTATTTAATTTCACCATAGTTGACCTTGTGGCCATCCTGTTAGCTCTGACTTACGTAATTATTCCTTAATCTGTTTCTGTTTGTTACTGAACAGACAGTAAATTTTATTGAGTCATGTTAGTCAATCCTGATTAAAAAAGAGTTTTGAAATGAAAGCAATTTGATTGCTGTACTGCCCCCCACTCCCCACTCATCCATCCCCAAGAAACAGAGCGTTGTTCTGTGACATCTTGAAAAAGTCACA
This sequence comes from Craseonycteris thonglongyai, assembly GCA_004027555.1. Taxonomy (NCBI): domain Eukaryota; kingdom Metazoa; phylum Chordata; class Mammalia; order Chiroptera; family Craseonycteridae; genus Craseonycteris; species Craseonycteris thonglongyai. The sequence goes on from PVKE010014432.1 coordinate 32,880, forward strand.
CTTTCCCCCCACCAAGATTTATTTTATTGTTTTTGGCAGAGACAAGAGAGAGACTGAGAGAAAGGGAAGGGCCCAGAGCTGTCTCCATAGCTGCACATCATCAGTTTTCCACATGTTTTTTTTTCCACACAGGTGGGCGGGGGCATGCAGGGCAGGAACTGGGCAGGCGCCCTCCAGCATGGGAGATATGTCCCCTCCAGCCAGGGGCCCAACCGGAGGGCAAGAACCAAACTGGGGGCCTTGTGCATGGGAAGCACACCCCAGTTAAGCATGTGGGTCCTCACGGGCTGGGGCTGGGATTAATTCTTGGTTCCCAGAGCTGTAAAGCGAGGGCTTAACCCGCTGAACCATCCTGGCTTCCCCTACACTTTCTATTTTCAGCATTAATTGGGCCTTAGGAAATGTTGAACATAGGGTTGGTGGGAAAGCTGTAGGGTTTTCCGGCTCCTCCATGGATTGCATTGTGACTTTTCTCAGAACATTGGATTCATTTAATTTCAGTAAAAGTATAAAACATTCCTAAAACCTCATTTCACTGTTTGGGAATATTTACAATCTCTTGTCTGTGCTATTGGCGTTTCCTTCGTAACTGGGCTTCCTGTTTCCACTGATGCCTGTTTTGGGCTGATCCATTTTCCACAGAACTGCTGGAGTAATCTTTAACTGTAATCAGATCATGTCACTCCCTTCCTTCACCCTCCAATGGCTTCCCATCACTTTAAAAATAAAATCCAAATTTTCTACCTTGTCATCCAAGGCCCTGTGTGGGGCTGGAATGTGCTCTTAACTCCCCACACTTCAGCTACACCATTTTCCCGTGCTCTGGGCCATTTGTAGCTGCTCATTCTGGCTGGAATGATTTTGCCCTCTGGCTTTTGCATGGCTGGTTTCATTCCTTCACTTTACTATAGGTAACAGAGTTTGGAACCTATGTAGTTGGTTCAAGCCATTGCTTGTAGAGAACAAGCTAATATTAACATTAATTACCTTTGAAAAAAAACATAAAATTCACAACCCAGGGCAATGATAACATATAATGTTATTCATCTGGGCTTCTTTATATGAAGTTTTCTGTATATATTCTCACTTCGTGGGAGAAATATGTTTATTGGGTAGAATTCCTATCTATTTCCTTCTCATTTGCTGACTACATGTTACAATCTGCTTTTATCTGTTGCTTTCTCACTTTTAACCAAATTTAGTGATATTAGTTGCTAACATTTTTGAGTGCTTCCTCTGTGCCTTGCATTGTTCTAAGTGCTTACATGAACTAAATCATTTATACTCAATAATGATCATATTATGTGGAAGGTACTATTACTATCTTTATTTTACAGAAAAGAAAACAGATATAGAGAATGTTTAAAAACTGGCAAAGCCTGCTCCTCCTTAGATTGGTTTCTACCTTGATGCTAACTGTGTCTGAATATCCTGATGTCCTGAGTCTGAGATAGAAGGGTTAATATATACCGTAAACCAGGGATTCCCAATCCCGTGCCCGCGGGCACCATGGCGCCCGCGGCCCCATTTGTGTGCGCCCACCATTATTTGACTGCATCAGAAGTTTTTCATAAACACTAAGTAAAACTATCATTTATTTTTATACATTTGTTAGAATTTTAAAATATTGTTTGAGTATCTACACAGGTTTATTATATTCGTTGGTATGTTTGCGATATCGTATGTAGAAGTGTTTCCCTAGCTTTCGCCTTTGTACACGTCGCGTCTTGTTTAGCCGCTGCACTCTTTACACTCTCCTCCCCCCAACCGGAGACGGGACGTTGCCATTCTGATTGCGGTTGCTGGACTGATCGGGTCGTGACAGTTAGCTAGGATCACAGTGTTTTGATATATTTGATTTTAAATGAACTAAACGTGAGGTTGGTAATCTATTATTATGGTGGCAATTTGATATGATATTGTAGTTCTATAACTATTTTTATTTTTTTAGTCCTAAAATGAGTGGACCAAATAAGAGAAAACGAACCTATAATTTTAACACAGACTGGGAGGAATCATATTGTTTCATTAATTTAAAAGGTAAATGCGTTTGCCTGTTGTGTGGCAGTAGTATTGCAGTGC